>JAMKQA010000116.1:0-40897 GCA_024699735.1 Posidonia australis
ATTAAGGTTTTCAATGGATTTTCACTTTGATTAGGGTTTAAAAATTTGATTAATTAGGGTTTTATTAGATTTTAAGTTGATTTAAGTGGGTTTTAAGTAGATTAGGGTTTTTGTTGGATTATTAAATGGATTTGATCAAATTTTATTTAATTAGGGTTTTATGGGATTTTGGGTGGATTTTAATCGAATTTTGTGGTTTATGGATTTTATTTGTTAAATTAGGGTTTTATTGGATTTTTAAGGGAATTTTGACTGGATTAAGTGGACTTAGGTTGATTTGTTGGATTTCAGGTTTAAATGGGTCAAGTGGGCTAGTGTGGGCCTGATTGGGACCTATGTGGGCTATGATTTTGGTGGTTGCAACCAGAGCATCAACCGGAGGAGCCTGCTGCCAAGTGACTTCAAAATCGGGGTGTCTACAGTTATCCTAGAAGAAAAGATGCTTAGAAAAGTTGTTTTAAAATGAAAGGAAAGATTTAAAAAGAATGATTCTTGTTTTGAAGAGATTTAATAAGAGTTAGTTTTAGAAGGAAATATTGGTTTTCATAGAAGCATTCCCTGTAATAAAAAGTGATTTCCAGAAAACAAAAATGCATGTTTTCAAGAAGAGATTTCAGAAAAAGAATTTCAGAATAGAAACATGTTTTAGAAAAGAAGATTTCAGAGTTTTGGGTTGGCTCTGGGTGAAAGAGACTGGGAGCCAAAAGAGCTAGTACTGGCTGGGTAATGTACCCAGTTAGGTAGGTGGTATTAGGTAGGCCAGGTGAGGTAACTCGAGAACTCGTGATGGACTGGGCAAAGTCACCGACACTTGCAACACCATGATAGATTAAAGGGACATCGTGAGGAGACGTATCCCTGTGTATTGAGAATAGAAAAGAGAAAAGAAATAGTGAGCCTTGTCGGTTGGGATAGTGATATGCCCTGCATGGGGACATTCACCGTGGTAGTGTAGGAGATCGAGGTTAGTGCCTCCTTCTCCGATTGTGGCTAGGTCACCCTTGATCAAGGTGACACCAAAAAAGAGATTTGCGAATTTTAGGTTTAGGTTGGGTTTAAGGCTAGAATTGAGCTTTGTTTTGGTTTCTGAGTTTTAGCCAAATTCTAGCCAAGATCAGAATAATGTTTTAGGACTAGTTCCAGCCAGGTTCTGTATTTTTGCAAGATTTGAGATTTAGGCTGGAACCTAGTCTCAGAACATTTTTCTAGAGATATGTAGAATAGAGCATAGTTTTCAGAAAAGAAAGTAAGTTCTCAAAATGCATGATTTCCAAGATTTCATGAAAGAAGTTTTCTCAGAATTTTAGCCAGAATTTGATTATGACCTAGATTTGGGTTTTATAGAAAAGTTTTCAAAAAAGATAATATAGTTTAAATTGGAAACAAAGAGTTAGAATTTTAGTCATTTTTCTACTTTTGTTTTCTTTGGGCCACATACTGAATGACATAAATGTCACTCATACATTTCTTTGTTTGATTTTTCTCAGGTGCTGTGTTGAAGTGCAGTCAGTCTCTGATGCTCGAGTTTTGGAAGCCGTTAGCCGCACACAGGTCAGGATAGTAGTTAGTATTGAATTTATTTTAAATATTGCTCTTGCTAATTTAGCAGACTCAGACTTAGATTTACTTTGCTATGGCGCCTTGTGGTTGTGGGGCATTGAAGAAGTGGTATCAAAGTCAGGTTGCACTAAGTGCATCAGCTTAGTAGTGTCCGGATTAACGACTCCTAGAGGCTAGACGAGAAGATGAATTGCACCTAACCTTGTGTGTGATTATTTGTGATCACAGTCATGGCACCAAGAGGACTAGGTTGTAAGCAAGGTAGGTCGTCTGCGTTGGGGTCCGGTGTAGAGTAGGAGGGAGGCACTTGGAGGGATATGAGATAGGAGCTCGGCGAAATGATGTGAAGACTTGTTTAGACCCTAGGAGGTGGCCACAGGGGCGAGGCCAAAGGTAATCCATGGATCACGCAGTTCTGCCGACTGAGCGTGTTTACCCTAGACGGCCATGTGCAACTGGAAGACTGTGAAGCCTGGTTCTTAGAGGTGGAGAAAATCCTTGAGGGCATAGAATGCCCAGTAGAGAAGTGGGTTTGGCTAGCCATATTCCATCTTAAAGGTGAAGCCGACCAATGTGGAGGGCCACTAGCTGCACTAAGTTCCCCAACTAGGATTTGTTGATGATCACCTGGGAAGAATTATGGGAGGTATTTTATGAGAGATTCTTCCCCGAGCACGAAAAGGACAAGTTAGACAAAGACTTTTGGAATCTGAAGTAAGAAAATATGACAGTGGCAGAATATGAAGCCAAGTTCCACCGTCTAGAACAGTTTTCTCAGGCCATAATCACCAAAAAGCAGTGAGCAAAGAGATTCGTGGAAGGACTTCACCCAGCACTCAGGTCGAGAGTTCTTGGATTCCAGTGCTAGACACTAACTGACGCAATAGAGTTAGCAGCTTGTTATGAAGATAAGCACCGGTTGTTCCAAGAGGAGTACCCCAAGAATAAGGGAAAGAGATTCTCTCAACGACCATCCACTTTAGGCACACCGAGTTCTGGAGTACAAGGAGCTCAGGGAAGAAGAGAAAGGAGCGCTCTGAGACTAGAGAAGGGCGTAGTGTTGTCGGGAGAAGTCGTGCTAGATCTAGTCAGACGGGTTCTATCAGCGGTGTAGGAAGAGAACCTTGCCATGTTTGCAAGAGAATGGGACACCATGCGGTGCAATGCAAGTATCTCCAATAGGGGATTAGCAACGTGGTCTGCTACAACTATGGAAAGAGCGAACACTTCTAGAAGAACTGTCCCAAGCCTCAGAAGACTGCTGCAGAGGTGCCCCATCAGCCGACCAAGGGGAGAGTCTTCTCCATCACCACCCCAGATGCTGGTTCCTCAGGGGATGTAGTAGACAGTAAAGAGTAGTAGAGTTTGTTATTAGTATGAGTACGAGTAGAAGTGTTGTACTATTGTAAACAACCTAATTTCGCAGGATTGTAGGTGCACTTCTCTGGAATGGACTTTTGGTTGTTGGGCTCTCAATCACTTTTCCCCAAGACCAACTTGACATCTTAACCTAATTTCATCTACAAAAGCTAGCCTAAACCTTAATCCAAAACCCTAAACCTAATCCAAAACCATAAACCTAGCAAGCCTTAATCCAAAACCCTAAATCTAGCCTAAATCCTAATCCAAAACCCTAAACCTAGCCTAAACCCTAATCCAAAACCATAAACCTACCAAGCCTTAATCCAAAACCCTAAATCTAGCCTAAATCCTAATCCAAAACCCTAAACCTAGCCTAAATCCTAATCCAAAACCCTAAACCTAGCCTAAACCCTAATCTAAAACCCTAAACCTAAACAAATCCTAACTACTTCCCACTCCATCATAACAACTCATAACAACTTATAACCACCTAAACAAACCCTAACCATTTCCCACTCCATCCTAACTATTCATAATAACCTACAACCACCTAAACAAACCCTAACCATTTCCCACTCCATCCTAACAACTTATAACAACCTATAACCACCTAAACAAATGCTAACCACTTCCCACTCCAACATAATAACCTATAACAACCTCAATAAACTACCCATAACAACCCAAACAACCTAGCCATTGCAAGCCTATAAATACCCCCGTTTGCAAGAGAAAAAGGGGGGGAAAGCTTGAAAAAAAAAGAGAAAGTTGGAGAGGAGAGAAACCAAGAGGCGATCATTCAAACCAGAGCAATCAAGCCAACTAGAGCAGCAAAGGTGCTTCAGACCATTGAGGAGGCTTGGAGGAGGAACAGTTCAGTGCTTCGGCCACCATCTTCGGCGAGCTCCGGCAACCACAAGTAGCCCACACTCACTGCCAGCACAGGTACGCCCTAAACAGAGCTCAATCTGGTTGCATTTGGTTCCCTAGGTCTTCGTCAGCCTCCCTGAAGTTATTCTAGTGGAGAGTTGAATCTTTTTGGCCAGAAATTCAAGTTTTATGGGTTGCCGGACTCATTTTCCGGCGAGTGAGATGGGGGCATGAATTCACTGAGTGATTCGTGTCCTGGAGTGTGTGGAGTAGCTAGGCCAGATTCCCCCTTGCTTTTCCTCCACTTTGGAAGTCGCACATCCCCCTGGTAGCCACTGGTAGCAGCCCGTCGTCTACAGCACCTGCCGTCGCTGGAGAAGACGACTAGCAGTGAAGATCTTCCGGGAAGCTCACACATCGCCACTCCCTCCTGTCCAGTGGAAGACCTTCCTCTCCATCCCCTTGACCTTCCTCTCCTTCCCCTTGATCCTCCTACCCTGAAGCCTCTGTTTCCTCCCATAATCGAGCTTGCCGGAGAAGATGGAGTCGACGGCGAGGTAGATCGAGAAGGACGAGTATGCGCCCCTCCTGGTCTCCACTGACTCGAGCATCTTCCCCTTCTCCACGACAACCTTCCAAAAGCCTTGAAACGCCACACTGCTGCCTCTAGGAGCTTCTTCCTCTTTGAACCCATCACTAGAGTCGCAACGTCGGTGAGCGAGGTGGCGGGAAGAACTAGGCCGTTCCAAGCTTGATCGGAGCCGACAGATCTTCTCCCCTCTCTTCCTTCGTGCTTCCCACTTGTTTGGAAGCAAGATCAGGCATTAGGGAAGCCTTCGATGGCTTCCCAAACAGTCGTTGCCGACGAGGTGCAGTCGCCGGCGACCGTCAATTGTTTTTAAAATAAACTTCTTTTAAAAAAATTCTTTTCTTTTCTTTTTCTTGCATTTAGGTCCTTTTATTTTGCATATCAGTCCCTACATTCATTTATAAATCATTTTAATAATGTTTTGATTTAGTAAATTTACAATGTGGTCCTTGTGTTTTTTCTTTTACTAATTCTCAAGCTTTAAATTTTGACATAAAACCCTCTGATTTAGTTTTCTTTCACCTTAAGTCCACTAATTTGCACATAAAACCCTAAACTTCACTAAAATTGCACTAAAAATATGATTTTCTAGCACATTTGCAAACTAAACCTTGGAAATTCATGTTTTTACTCAAAAAAGTGCATAGATTTTCATTTTAAGCCCTGAATTTCACCAAAATTACACTGAATGCATGTTTTTATGGCACATTTGTAAATCTGATCCTGGAAATTCATATTTTCATCCATGAGTCCACTAATTTGCACATTTAACCCTGAATTTCTTCAAAATTACACTGAACACATGTTTTACTGGCAAATTTATAGATAGGACCCTAGGAATCCTAATTTTACCAAAAATGCACAGTTTTGCACATTTAAACCCCAACTTCCCTAAAATTGCATAAAATGTGTTTTCTTTAACATTTTTGCTAATTTAACCCTAGAAACCTCAGTCTTTACCTAGGAACATGCAAGTTTTGCACAGAGGCCCCTGGAAACTTACATATTTCACCGATGCTTTCATTTTTATATTTTGTTCCCCTTTTTCATGCATATATTCTCATGCTTATTTTCTTGCATCATGCATACATTTCAAACTTATTTCCAAACTAGTTTTTCGCCTTATTTTCTAGATTTGTTCTAATTTTCATGATTTTGACTTGATTTGGACTTTCATCGCCCGAGGGTGTACATTAACAGGCTTGACAATGCCGACATTGACCCGAATAAGGATTTCTTAAGTTTCTACTATCTTGCGTGACGCTTTCCGAATATTTCTGATTTTCATGATTTTTCTCATCACCCTAGGGCGTATAGTAAAGTGGCATTTTCAATGCCTACATTGTCCCTTGGATTATTTTCCTTATCGTTTCTTCTTCTTCTCTTTGGTTTGTCATGTTTCCACATTCATCTTAGGCATGTGCATTAAAAGTAGACAAACATACACACACAAGATCATTAGCTGGTAGGAAACCTAGAAAGACCGATTTCTTCAGGCGCATGGGGGTGTCTAACTCCTTCCCCATGCGTAACAAGAATCCTTACCATTTCTCTGACTCGCATTGATTTATGCACTTCATCCATTAGGCACGGAGCATACATGTATTTTCTTCACATTGATTTCTTTAGGTTTCTTCCTTTGTGTTTGGTTTTCCTCGTCCTTCCATTAAAAGACTAGGTGGCGACTCCTTTTCCTTATCCTTTTCTTATCTTTCTTTGGTGTTTCTGAGTCTAGTCGCCTTCTTCGGATTCACCATCTTCGCCATGACCATGTTGGGATTTCTCATGTGTTTCCACACACCGTGGAGTCGTGCAGGGTTCCATCGGCATGGTCACAACTATGAACTCTCTTGTACTTGGCACTTTTATTTATAATAATTATGGTTATGTTGTGTGTGTGTGAATTAGGATCTTTTGTTGTGGCTGATCGTATGGCCCGAGTCTTGTTTGACTTAAGAAGCATTTTTTCTTTTATTTCTGAGTCATTTGCAGCTGATATTAGAGATAGACCAACTAGGCTAGCCTTCCAACTTGATGTGATGACTCCATTGGGAGAACATAGCTTAACATGGAAGTATCTAAGATTAGTCAACATCCAGCTGGGAGACAAGGATTTTCAGGCCAGCCTTATTCTGAAGGATATGCAAGAGTACGATGTCATTCTGGGGATGGACTGGCTAGTGCAACATTCAACCATGATGGATTGTGCCAAGAAGAGAGTATTAGCAGAATGCTCAGGCCAAGGGTGGTGTATGATACAAGGGGTGAGGCCAGGAGAACCTAAGAAGGTAATCTTAGCTATTAAAGCCTACCACCATCTAGCTAAGGGTTGTGTGGGATACCTGGCCTATGTGACGGTGTCTACCTCACCTGTGTATGGGGTACAAGACATTCCAGTGGTGTGAGAGTACCTGGATGTGTTTCAGAGGAATTACCAGGGATGTTGCCACACAGAGAAGTGGAGTTCGCGATAGATTTGATGCTAGGGTCAGGTCCGATTTCAATGGCCCCATATAGAATGGCACCTGCCGAGTTGAGGGAACTCCGTAGCCAGTTGCAAGAGTTGATGGGCTGAGGATTCATCCAGCCCAGCGTGTTGCCCTAGGGAGCACCAGTATTATTCGTCAAGAAGAAGGACGAGCCACTTCGATTACGCATCGACTATTGGATACTAAACTAGATTACCATCAAGAATAAGTACGCACCACCCAGGATCGACGACTTATTTGATCAGCTGCAAGGAGCGTCAGTCTTCTCCAAGATTGATCTGAGATCCGGATACCATTAGCTAAGGATCCAAAAGATCGATGTGCACAAGACTGCCTTAAGGACCTGTTATGGTCACTATGAGTTTCTAGTTATGCCATTCGGACTGTCAAATGCACCAGCAGCATTCATGGACCTGATGAACAGGGTGTTCAGACCATACTTGGACCAATTCGTCGTAGTTTTCGTAGATGACATATTGGTTTATTCTTCGGATGTAGAGACCCATAGTTGCACTTGAGAACCATGCCAGAGACATTGATGCAGCACCAGTTATACGCCAAATTCTCCAACTACGAGTTTTGGCTAGAGGAGGTGGCTTTTCTTGGGCATATTATTTCAGGAGAAAGCATCAAGGTGGAATTAGCAAAAGTGGAAGCTGTGAACAGTTGTGCCAGACCAAAGACAGTAACAAAGGTTAGAAGTTTTCTCAGTCTAGTAGGCTATTACTAGAGATTTATCCAAGACTTCTTGAAGATTGTAGCACCATTGAGCAGATTGACCAGAAAGGAGGTCCCATTCGTATGGAATCAGTAGTGCGAGGAGAATTTTACCGAGTTAAAGAATCGTCTGGTCACAACCCCTATGCTGGCTTTACCATTAGGAAGTGGAGGTTTCACGGTGTACAGTGATGCCTGTGGGATCGGGTTGGGGTGCGTTTTGATGCAGCATGAGAAGGTAGTAGCTTATGCCTCCCGATAGTTATAGGATCACGAAAAGAACTACCCCACCCATGACCTAGAGATGACAGCAGTGGTGTTCGCCTTGAAGATCTGGAGACATTATTTGTACGACAAACAATTTGAAGTCTTCGCTGACCACAAGAGCCTGAAGTACATTTTCTCGCAGAAGGATTTAAACTTGAGACAGAGGAGATGGGTGGAGTACATGAAGGACTATGATTTTAACTTGTCATACCACCCGAGTAAAGCGAACGTGGCCGCAGATGCACTGAGCAGGTGCACCCCTGTCATGGCGAATTTGATGATCAAAGAATGGCACTAGATGCAGGAGCTGGCCAAGTGCAAGCCACAGAGATGGTCTTAGGGAACAGTGAAGGCTCTGTTGGCAAACAAGTCTATTCGTCCAAAGATGGTAGAAGCCATCATCACCGCCCAGTAGTTAGACGCCTTCGTTAGGGACACCTGGCAGAAGTTGGAAGTGGGAACAGCGCCTCATTTCTCAATTGGCGTGGATGGTGGGATGAGGTACGATCTCCGACTGTACATGCCTCAGGTCGAAGAGATAAAGAAGAGTTTGCTAGACGAGGCTCACCGGTCTAGGTACACAGTCCACCCAGGAAGCACCAAGATGTATAAAGACTTAAAGAGAAATTTTTGGTGGTTTGGGATGAAGAGAGAAATAGTAGAATTTGTGGCAAAGTGCGTAACTTGCGGATGGATTTCGTCACAGGATTACTCAAAACTAGAAGAAAGAATGATTCAGTCTGGGTAATCGTAGACCGGCTCACCAAGTCAACACACTTTCTACCTATAAGGATCAGTCTTCCCATGCCGTAGCTAGCAGAACTGTATGTGTCAGAGATAGTCAAGCTTCATGGGGTCCCAATATTGATTGTGTCTGACCGAGACACCAGATTTGCATTCAATTTTTTGGGAACTTTGTAGGAGGCATTTGGGACAGTACTGAACTTTTGCACCGCCTTTCACCCCAAAACAAATGGTCAGACCAAAAGGATGATCCAGACCCTAGAAGATATGCCGTGGGCTTGTGTAGACTTTGGAGGCAGTTGGGAAGATCATCTGTTACTGATAGTGTTCGCCTACAACAATAGCTATCATGCCAGTATTGGGATGGCACCATATGAAGCACTATATGGTAGGCCATGTCGGACACCCACCTGTTGAAGTGTGGTAGGCGAGCGTCAGCTTGTGGGACCAGAGATAGTACAACAGTATGAGTATAAAATAGATCTGATCAAAAGGAGATTGCTTGTTGCCCAGAGTAGACAGAAGAGCTATGCTGATCGAAGGCGTAGGCCCTTAGAGTTTGAGGTGGGAGGCTTTGTCTTCCTTAAGGTGTCACCAACCAAGGGTGTGGCGTAGTTTGGTAACAAAGGCAAACTAAGCCCTTGCTACATCGGGCCTTATCAGATCATCAGAAGAGTTGGTGAGGTGGCATATAGATTGGACCTACCTTTAAAGCTAGCTAGTGTGCACAGTGTCTTCCACATGTTGATGCTGAGGAAGTGTCTGGTAGATGTGTCCCAGGTTATCCTAGTACAGCCAGAGGAGCTTCAGCAGGACTTATCAGTGGCATAGGATGTCGTACAGATATTGGACAGAAAAAAGCAAGTCCTCAGAAGCAAAACTATTCCTCTAGTGTTGGTTTAGTGGCGATACCATGGAGTAGAGGAGGCAACTTAGGAGCGTGAGTTAGACATCTGGGCATGATACCCCCACTTATTTGATTAGATGAGAATTTCGGGAACAAAAGTCTTTTAAGGGGGGTAGGATGTAATATCTGGGTCTAGAATAGGAGGACCGCGTGTGGGACGCGTAGTGTAGACGCGCGTTTGACATGAGCAGGTCTCCCATGAGATTACCAACATGATGTAAGCATGTACCCATGTACTTAAATTAAGAAGTGATTAATGGAATATGGGTTTCAATGCTTGATTGTACTCTCTTCTCTTGGTGTTTATCCTTGGACCATGTATGCCTCTGTATGCTAGTATCCTATATCGTATATGTATACGTATGCTTCAACAGTGATTACACAGTAGTTTGCCACCTTCTACTGTGCCGCCATGACCTACCATCGCCGCTCCTCTTCCTCTTTCTACAAAGGCACTGTTAGAATCTTGCCATGCTTTGTCAATGACTGATGGCGGTTGGAAGGCGACGGCGGACCCGGGAAGATAAGGAGGGAGGAGAAGGGATGGCGTGGGAGGCATCTGGAGAAGAAGAGAAGAGAGGAGAGAGAGAGAGAGAGAGGGGTGCCCCTGGAAGGAGGGTTTTCATCAGAGGCCGCAAGCACTAGAGCACATCATAGGAGGCAAAGGGCTTGCTAGTGGAAAGGAGGTCGTCGGAAAATCCTCACCGAGTACGCGACTTATCTTCCCCCTCCTTGTTTCCAAGTCAATGCATGATTAATAATGCAATGCTAGATAATAAAAAAATCATGAATATGAGTAGTCTAGCATAAGATTATGAGTTTCCATAGGTTCCATGAATTCATGATAACTAATCAAGGATTTTTCAGTGATTTTCTCGAGAACTTGCTATAGTGCTTTTCTTTGATACCTTGAAAGTTATGATTTTATATCTTGAAAACCATGAATTAGATTTCGATGAAACTTGCCCTAAAAGATAGTAGACTTAAGGATCTTCAGTTTAAGTATTTATATGTAATTGTTCCATGGCCGGAGAGAGGTCCACCCGGAGTTCCCAATTGGAGCAGGGTTCCGACGACCCACTCTGGTTTATCTGTAAAAACCTAGAGCACGTGCTGAATGCGCGAGTGACCTGCATAGTTGACATGCGAGAGTGACCTGTGCAATCGACATGCGTGGTCCTTCCAGGGATTTTCCAAGAGATAAAACAATTGAGTGAGGATTATGATGTAATCCTTGTATGGTTATCCTAGAAGAAAAGATGCTTAGAAAAGTTGTTTTAAAATGAAAGGAAAGATTTAAAAAGAATGATTCTTGTTTTGAAGAGATTTAGTAAGAGTTAGTTTTAAAAGGAAATATTGGTTTTCACAGAAGCATTTCCTATAATAAAAAATGATTTCCAAAAAAAATGCATGTTTTTAAGAAGAGATTTCAAAAAATGAATTTCAGAATAGAAACATGTTTTAGAAAAGAAGATTTCAGAGTTTTGGGTTGGCCCTGGCTGAAAGAGACTGGGAGCCAAAAGAGATAGTACTGGCTGGGTAATGTACCCAGTTAGGCAGGTTGTGTTAGGTAGGCCAGGTGAGATAACTCGAGCGCTCTTGATGGGCCGGGCAAAGTCATTGATGGTTGCAACACCATGACAGATTAAAGGGACATCGTGAGGATATGTATCCCTGTGCATTGAGAATAGAAAAGAGAAAAGAAATAGTGAGGCCTGTTGGCTGAGACGGTGATATGCCTTGCATGGGGACGTTCACCGTGGCAGTGTAGGAGATCGAGGTTGGTGCCTCCTTCTCCGATTGTGGCGAGGTCACCCCTGATCAAGGTGACACCAGAAAAGAGATTTGCAGATTTCAGATTTAGGTTTGGTTTGAGGCTAGAATTGAGTTTGGTTTTGGTTTCTGAGTTTTAGCCAAATTCTAGCCAAGATCAGAATAATGTTTTAGGACTAGTTCCAGCCAGGTTCTGTATTTTTGCAAGATTTGAGATTTAGGCCGGAACCTAGTCTCAGAACACTTTTCCATAGATATGTAGAATAGAGCATAGTTTTCAGAAAAGAAAGTAAGTTTTCAAAATGCATGATTTCCAAGATTTCTTGAAAGAAGTGTTCTCAGAATTTTAGCCAGAATTTGATTAGGACCTAGATTTGGGTTTTATAGAAAAGTTTTCAGAATAGATAATAGAGTTTAAATTGGAAACAAAGAGTTAGAATTTTAGTCATTCTTCTACTTTGTTTTCTTTAGAGCGCGTACTAGGTGGCATAGATGTCACTCATATGTTTCTTTGGTTGATTTTTCTCAGGTGCTGTGTTGAAGTGCAGTCAGTCACTAATGCTCGAGTTTTGGAAGCCGTTAGCCTCACACAGGTCTACTAATTTAGTTAGTATTAAATTTATTTTAAATATTGCTTTTGCTAATTTAGCAGACTCAGACTTAGATTTACATTGTTGTGGAGCCCTATGGCTGCGGGGCGTTACATAGGACCACAGCCTTGATGAGACATCTTCCTACCAGCACAACATAGGCAAACAACAAAGAAAGTCAGGTGCAGCTATTCCACTTGTGTAGTCCCACTGAGCCACGATGTCAGACACCAACCAAGCTAGTGCACCTTAATGAACCAAGGCTCTAATACCAATTTGTAACTCCCCGAACCTAGGCACGCTACCTAAATAGTATCACAACCCAATTACAATAATTAAATAATTAAAATAACCAGGAAGGGTCAAACAACTATCCAACAAAGGTGTGTGGCTAGTGGCTCTGGAAACTCAAGTACTGGAATCCGGACTACACTCCCACAACTACCCACCTGAAAAGCCAAAAACACAAACTACAAAACATGCGTGTGTGACATCTAACCACTAAAAACCACGAGAAAACTCTTTATCTCGGCTAGACAAGACCAAAACCAAATTCATCAATAATTACTCAAAACAAGTTCACAAAAAATTGGAATCTCGTTCCAAAAGCTAGAAACCCTTGGGAGTCCCTTTCCCAAGACCATGTCTTTCTCAAACATTTTCTCTTTTTAAAGAAATGCATTTTAAATCATTCATGCATCTCGAGAAACCACATTCTCAACCAAACCCAACCAAAAATAGTAAAGCCACACATGGCCCAAAACAGTAAATCCACACTTGGCTAGCAACTAGCCCAAAACCATAACTCATTTCGGCTAGAAGGTGGCTAAAACCATAAGCCAAATGCAAACCATTTCTAGTCCAAAATCACAATCACTAGTGTCACCTTGATTAAAGGCGACCAGGCCACAAGCAAAAGGCAAAGCACCAACCTCACTAACATGCACCGCCGCGGTACCTCTCCTCGTGCGAGAGGACAACAACCCCGGCCAACAAGCCTTAATCTCATTTATTTCACATGCACGGTGATACGCCATTCTTGGCACTCTAAAAGTATCTAAGCACCTGGTACTCTCATTCCCAGGTCCAGTCAACACAGTCTCAAGTGGGAGTAACCTGGTCTCCTTCAATCACCCCCAAACCTCGTCAACCACGCAAACTTCGTGATCTAGAACCTCGACAACCACGCTTGGACTAACCGGTCTAATTGGGGTCCACAGCCCCTATCAATATTGTCCTATCACTACGTGGATCCAAAACAACACATAGATTCATTTTCATAAACATTAGGGTTTTCCTCATAAAACCTTATTTCCACTCATTTTATCTTAGAATCATTTCCATAATTACCTCATTTCCTTCACATGGATACACTATCATTAATGCTTGCTTAAAACATCATTAAAGCATTTCAACTTTTATTGGGTTTCATGCCAAAAAATAACGTAAAACCATCATTCAAATTCATTTAATTAAATTCCATATTCCTCCATACCTTTTACATGAGAAACATCATTAACTCATGTCAATCAATCATTTAAACCCATATCTTTAAACTTCATATACACATTAAGCATATGGGCTAGGGGCCTGGTTCGGCAAACCAAACCAAGCATCAAGTGCCCAGAATGGTCAATCGAAACTTGGGAATGGTAGTCTGAAAATCCCTTTTTTGGGCGACTGAAACATTTCAATCAAACGAAATTACCTGGAATGGAAGACCAAAGAATTTTAGTCGATTGAAACCAAGGTTCTGGTTGAATGCTGACTGGAATACGGCATACTGAATCAAAATTGGCATACTGAATCACCCATTTTCGGTAAACTTCCCTTGAGCCCTAGCCAACCATTTGTTGGAATTGGGACCTCCAATAGAACCCTTTCCAACCAACCACAAAACACACTAAAATCATCACATTTAGGGTTCTAAGTCCACTACCATTGGGACAAAAATCGTTCAATTTCATTAAGCATGCTTTCCACAATAAAATCACAAAGACATAAAGCTCATTTCATAAACACTGTAGCATGCATTCTACATGCAACCAAAAACCCACAAAATAACAAAACTTAGCATGAGCTTTACACATTCATGTCATGCATCTCATCCCAAACATTTCTATCAATTTATTATGATTTTTCATGCATTATTCACCATTTTCATGCCTTTAACCCTAAAACAGAGGGGGATGGAGAGATGGGGTCATGTACCTATTCTGGCGAGGCCAAGCAACTCCAGCAAGCTCCTCCTCTCCTCACAGCGCCCTCTGGCATCCTGATCCTCCAGCAAAGCATGACACACGTTGCCACCACCCACATGACCTCTTTCGCCACATAGACACCTCTCTCTCTCTCTCTCTCTCTCTCTCTCTCTCTCTCTTGGCTCAACTCCCCACTGCCAATGCTAATGACTCCGCTCTCTTCTCCTCCCCTCCTCTTTATCCCTTCCTCCTCCACAAATCTCGTCATCCCATCCTCCCTCCATCAGCTCTGGCAAGGGGGAGACAGAACAAGGCAAGCTACAACTTAGGCGCTCGTGAAGGGAGAAAGGGGAAGAGGAAGAAGACAGCATGTGAAGGGAAAAGTGGGACTGTGCTTGGGTTGACTGGGGCGCAACACCAGAAACTACACAATCTGGGACCAATATTCAGCCACACACAGAGAGTGACACACACAATAATACTAGGATATCAAATTATCCATTAATAAACCGTATTTAAATATTACAATTAATCCATGGTTTACATTACCTGGATAATCGAGTCCAAATGTTACATGAACGCAACTTCACACTCTATCAAATAAGAAAATCAATAAAATGAGGTGCAAGAATCTAACTACGGAGTCACCTACCAGACATCCCTTAGCTAGTGCTCTTAGGTAACCTAGTGCTCTAATACCACCTACAACAACCTACCCCTAAGTTGCTGCCACTCAACCTAGCTTCTTTTTTTCCCATTATCAATTTCATTGACTATGAACTAAATCAAATTATAATCAATATAAATAAAACACTATTAACTGAAATAAAATCAAACTACTTAACATTCATTAGGATCCCTAATGTGTGGTCAAGTGACTCCAACTCCTACACTAGTAAACACCTACTCCTATCCCGCACCTACAAAAAATAGAAAACAAAATACACATGAGTGACCACTGAAAGGTCATCTAACACACACCCCACTTAAACACATCAGCAACTTGGTAATCAATGTCAAGGAAACAGGCATAACCATACCACAAGAAACAACCACAGGCATTTCACCTAAATGCTGTAACACTAAACCTAGGTAATCCACCATTTCCTGGCCAGCAATAAAAACCTCGAAAAGCATGCCTTTAAAAACTTTCTTTTCTTTTTTTTTAAACCACATGCATGCACTTTTCGAAACCTTTATGCACACTTGAAATGGCTACTCTTACTCAATCAAGTCCAAAGCCACTCACACCCATTGAAACTATATCAAACATGGAGCCTCTGTGTAATGGCCTAGACCTTTATAGGAAAATTTAGTGTGTTGTGGTCCAAGAATGTGTGTAACCGAGGAAAGGAATTAGTGCCTTTATGCAATTGTGCTATCTTGACCACAAAACCTGTGATTTATTCTAAGATATGGGTGCTTGTGATATTTTCCTCTTCTTCAAGGACTTTTGTGAAAAATTTGTGTGCAAAATTCAGAAAGGGCAACATGTACCTATAGGAGGAGGAGCATGGTGTTGCATGCATGCTTTAAAAGAAAAAAAGAAAGAGATGGGAGGATGGCTCGAGAGAAGTGGGACAAGAAAGAAAGAAAGAGAGGCGGAGGAGAGGAGGAAGAGAGGCAAAGGAGAAGGGGAAGAGAGGGGAGGGACTGCTGCCATCGTCCACCTGTGCTGCTGGTCTCCCACCACCGCTACCAAGTTCTTGCCGCCATTGTCGTTTTCTTGAGGGGAGAAAGGGAGAGGAAGAAGAGTCAATGAAGAAGAGAAGAGAAAGAGGAAGGAAAGAGGTACACACCTTACCTTGTCATTTTTCCTTGTAAGCTTATGAATGACTCAAATATGTCATGTGAGATGATCTAGATGCATGGTAGAGATTTTGTGATTTTTAGTGAGATTTTGGTGGATTTTTGAAGGGTTTTTCAAGGAAATATTCATTGTTGGGCTATTTTGATTCTCCTTACATCAATCTCACATATCTTGAGTTATGGGTAGTGGATTTGAATGATTCTTGTTCCATGTGAAAGTAGGCTCGAAGATCTTTGATTGGGTATGTGTTTTGTAATTTATGGATACTTGTGTGTGGTGTGCCTCTATTTCCCATTTTTCGGATGAGTTTTGGGTCACCATGTTTCAGGTTCAATGGTCGCTTTATTTGGTGTACAGTTTTGGTTTGGTATGCCAATTTGCCTATCAGTTCTGTCATGAGTCCCTGGTCTGGTATACCAAATGGGTTTGTTATACTAATCTACTCCTCTAGTGTGGAACCAGAGTTCTAGTCCAGTCGACCAATAGATTTCAGTCTACCGAACCAGACTCCTGAACCATTCTGTGTGAGCTTTTAGGTGGGGTCTTCGGGGATAATAATAATATGATTAATCGATTATTCATGATTATGAGTAGGAGTACCACTAGAATGATTGTAGAGATTGCCTAAAATGAATAAGCAAGATTACACTTGGAATGTAGTAGACATAAAAGGCGATAAGACTTAGAAATAATAAGTCTCTCTCCTAATGGTTTAGAATGGACAATAGGGATCATGATGTTGTCCCTAGGTCAAGTGTTTGGTTGGCTTTGTGTGTGGTGCACTGAAAGAGTTATTTAGTGGCACTGCCTTGTGGTGTTTGAAACTGTTCTGGTTGTACTCCTAAGGGACACACTCTAGTAGGTATCTTATACCTTGACACCAAAACATAGGGTTTTGGTTGGGGTTTGGGTTGGTATCCAGTCTTGTAAGTCGAACGGGACTACGAGACTGTTGCTTTGGTTTTGGTGTGGTTTCCTGGACCTAGCAGGAGAGCTATCAAGGTTTTGTTTTTGAGCTGTGACTTCTAGTTTCCAGTTTTCATGTAGCTTTGGGAATGGTGTTTTGTAGTATTTCTGGAAAGATATTTAAATGATTTCAAAATGGATTTGAAAAGGATTTTGGAAAAAGAAAGAAATGTGTTTGCTTGCAAAGGTTTTGAAAGGTTTTCTGAAGTTTTCTATTTGTTGAGGCTAAGAGACCAAAGGGGTGTGTTGCTAGGGCCAGAGGGTGTGACGACAGCCTTGCGTGGTTGAGCACTTTACTTAGGGTGAGACCAATGACCAAGAGGTTGAGGTAAGTGTTCGTCGGATCCTGGAGGAATGATACTCCAGAATTATTGTTCACGAGGCCAAGGCTGAGGTCCATGGGTTGAGATGCTGGTTAGACTTGGAGGTATGATATTTTGCTTGTTCCAGGTGCTGAAGACCCAGGATACTGATTATACATAAAGGTATTGTGGCAGCAGACCTAAGGGGTATGAGACCTTTGTGTAGTTGGACGTGATACCCTAGTTAGTATGGGTATCGAGACTGTTAAGTGTCGGCTTAGCCCGGGGGTGAGGAGTCTTTGGTTGTTTAGGGCATAGAGACTGAGACTGAGACTAGAGGACACTGAGAGAGGATGTACCTTGTAGTGAGGTCCTATGACAAGGTGGTTTTCCTAAGGAGGGATAGTGTAGGGCGTTTCCTATAGAGAGGTAGGGCATTGAGATGGGCAGATTCCTCCACAAGGTGATTTGTCTATGGTAGTGCAGACATCGTTGGTAGTGCAGACATCATTGGTAGTGCTTCGGTGGACTGCTTGTGCCTAGGTGTCGGTTGCTTAACGCTAGGCAGCACGACACATAAACAGGTTTGTTGGTCGGGACAGATGGTTGCAGCCATCCGTGGCAGTGCAGCATGTTTTGGATTGTGTCCCTAACAACTGTTTGTGGCCCTTGCTTGTTGGGTTTGTTTTGTTTACGCCCATGAGTGGCATTGAGTTGTTTGAGCCCATGAGGGGAGTTGAGTTGTTTGCGCACGTGTGTGGCGTTGAGTTGTTTGTGCCCGTGAGGGGCATTGAGTTGTTTGCACCCGTGAGTGGCATTGTGGTTTCAAAAATATGGATTTGTGCCAGTTTTTGAGATATGATTTGTTTGCTCAGTGCTAGTGTGGCACTCTCATGTGATTATGGACTTGATCTTGTAGGAGTAGCCATTTTAGGTATGCATAAAGGTTTTTAAAAACAAGCATATGGTTTGAAAGGAAAGAAAGAAAATAGTTTTGAAAGGCATGAGTATGATTTTAGAAAGAATAGAAAAAAATGGTTTTCAAAAGAATGGTTTCAAACGGATTTGTTGCTTGTAGGGTAAAAGGGTATTACTTCATTGTAATGTTGCGGCATCCAAGAGAGATGCCAAGGTAGTATGTGTGTTTTGGTGGGGTGTGTGTTGGGTTTGTTTGATATTTCTCGCAGGTGCAGGATATAGGTAGGAGTTTTTCTAGTGCACCTAAAGCTAGAGTCATTCAACTACACATCAAGGGATTTAGGTAAGTAAGTAGTTCAGTTTGTGTTAATTAATAATGCTTTTATTTATATTGTTTATTATTGGATTTAGTTTCATAGCTGATGTAGTTAAATAAAAAAAAAGGTAGCTTGAATTGAGGTAATGACTTGAGGTCGTTACACTCTACACCAAAATCTCGTACAATTCATATCTTCGAAAATAGCACAAATCGGTATCTTGAATAAACCACAACATCACTCATGAGTGCAACAAAACAACAAGCTTAACAAGCATTGACCACAAGTAGTCGTTGGGGACAAGAACCCCGAACCCACTGCATTGCCACAGACAACCACAGCCTACTCGTCTCGGCATCCTTACCTCTTTAGTAGGACCCTCCATAATGTTTCATGCTGTCCAGTACCAAGCAACCGACATCAGTCATAAGTAGCTGTTGAGGACTCCTGTTTCTCTCAGCTGCACTGCACGGTGAATCATTTTGTGTAGGAGTCCAACCACCCCAGTCTACAAGCCTCACAATATCTCATATATCATACACATGAGGTGTGTCCTCTGATGCCTCTTGGTGCCCGATCACCTGAGGCCTCCTACCTCAGACCTTGCCAACATCGGTACTAAGGGAATGCCTAAGTCTCTCTCACCCTAGGGCCCTGTTGTATCACTATCATAGTAACTCGGCAACCACAACCTTGGACACGTACTCGACCTCTCAGAGGTATCAATACCCCTACTCGTCGGTATAGTCCTTTAGTTATGCGGTTCCTACTAGTCACAGTACCCATACCAGTTTGGATATCACATTCAGCTACATAGAAGTCTCATACCCCATCAGTCCACTACTATGATATCACTGTGTATAGTCAATTCCTTGAGTCTTTGGCACCCAGAACAAGCGAAGTGTAATAGCTCTAAGTCCAGTCGGCACCTCGACCTGTAGACCTCAACTTCGGTCTCATGAATGAAATCCAAGAGTATCATACCTCTAGGGTCCGACGAACACTTGCCTCAACCTCTTAGTCGCACTGTAAACAAAAAATACCAAAAAAACACTTTTCAAAACCTTTGCAAAGTATACACAATTCTTTTTTCGAAACTCTTTTGGAAAATCCTTTCTATACCATTTCAAACCATTCCTCAAAAAGCCACAAGACACCATACCAAATACCGCACAAAAAAAATTACAATGAAAACCACAAATTCTAAACCATTTCCTTTTTCCCAAATCATTTAGAAAATGACTTTTGAAAAACATCCACATCTTTCCAAAAGCTTTGAAAATAATTTGAATTCCCCAAGCCTAAAGAAAACAACAATCTAACATCATTAGGGTGTAAAATTCACCCTAAAGTACCACATAGAAACCAAACAGTGGTCTCGAAGTCCTTAGTAACTTACAAGGCCAGATACCAATACAACCTACACCTAAACTATACCACTGAATGCTCATTCCAATGCACCACATCAAAAACTAAACTAACATCTAAACCTAAGGCTAAATATTAACCCTAGAATCCATCTAAACCATTACGATGAAAGGCCTAGTATTTCTAGGTCGTATAGTCTTTTATGCTAAGTTACTACTTAGTGGGATCTTGCTAATGTATTAGGTAGTCTTTAACTCATCTCTAATGATTCACCTAATTATCTTTATGCCATAAATACCTACAATGTTAATATCACACTAATTATGTCAAAAACTATAAAAAAACAAGTTCCTAAGGCCTTATATGCAATTTACACAAAACATAAGGACTTAAAAGTAATTAAATCTAAAAGTTGAGGGGTTGAAAGATAATTCTAGCAAGGTTCAAAGACCCAACAACAATTTTCCTTGAATTCAGGGACTAAAAAGTAAAAATATAAAATATAGGGACTAAAATGTAAATTTTCCTTAAGATCAAGGTCTTAAAAAATTAATTTTTGCAAAAGTGATGGGCAAGACGCAATTTACCCAAATTACTATTCATCTTCTTCTCAAATGAGGTATTTTTTTGCCCAAACTAAGAGTTAAAACCATTCCCAGCACAAATAGCCAAACCTTGTAAAACATATACCAAAATAAAGATCTCAAGATGATCTATGTTTTATGATAATTTCCACAATGAACCATTGTATGGTTTGCAAGAAATCACAAATCAAGGGTTTTGGGTCACACAGTAGGCCCACACCACCACATTCTACTAAAAATTGCAAACAATACATCAAATTGACAATCTCGTTGAGCTCTACAATTTGGTACAAGAAACACAAGGATCCGATACATGGATCACATGAAATCAAGAACCAAAGCCAACAGTCACTATTCATCCCAATAGTCACTGTCGATAGCATTTTTGGCAAATAAATAATCAATAATTTCCTAAAAATTAAAACAAAACATCCACACCATAGAATCACACTACCATGATCCTTACAATTATATTTAACATTATATGGAAGGATCTAAGGAGCGTGTACCATAGAAACAGGCGGCCACCCTCTCTTTCTTTTCTTTGCATTGTCGGCATTGGTTCTCGCTTCTTCCGGCCATGGCGAAGGCAACACGGTGGTGGCTCCTCCTCTCTCACACTTGTCCTCTCTTGTCTCTCCCTCTATCTCCCTGCCTCTCTCTTTCTTTAACAATATATATATATATATATATACACACACATAAGGGAGAGAAAGAAAGAAGGGAAAGAAAGAGAAGTGAGGAAAAGAAATGAAGGAAAAGGAAGTCCTCAGGTACTCACCACACGCTCGCCTCCTCTTCTCCGTGCTCCAAGCCTGAGATGGGAATGAGTCATCCCTTGAAAACCATGAGCTAAAGAGGAACTCGGATACGCATCTATGGTCGCGAGTGCGTGCGCTCAACCACGGGTCTGACACTTAATGAACCCACGTACTGACTCTAAGAGCACACGACAGGCATCGTCTAGGCCATTGTCACGCACAAGTCTGGTGACGAGCATAGAAACCATAGCCGGATCACCACTTATAGCCCGATTGGCTCATGTCATAGGAAAACAATCACCAAGCTCACCAAAAAACTTTATTAGTCCAAAACAAGTCCCCAAGGGCTCAACAAAGGTTCACATAGTATCTCGAACTCAAGACACCCAGATACGACGTCTGAAACTCGATCGTGACGTTGAATCCACAAAATGCGACTTAAATTTCGAGTTCAAAAATTCAAGAAATTCCCATGCTCCTAACCCATGGTACCAATGCGCAGCACCAATATGTGGAAGTCTCTAAAATCCAGACTAGTTAGCTGGTTAATATGACATCAAAGGTCTAGATCAATACACATGTGCCAGCTATCTACGCCTTGTTAACAAACCTACCTTAGCATGTGGTTTGCTTCTATGGATGTTTGACCACAGTTTGACTGTTTGAACTAAGGATTGACTTTGATGATTGGGAGTAGATTTCAGTGAGTTTAAGATGTGTGAGGGCTTCTCGAGTAGCTAGATTGGATTCTTTTGAAGGTGTTTGTCGACATATCTGTAGACACCCATATGCTTGCAGCTGGATTCTAAACCTAAACCCTAGACCAAAACCCTAAACCCTAAACCCCAAACCCTAGACTTAGCAAACCCTAGTCCAAAACCCTAAACCTAGCCTAAATTCTACTCCAAAACCCTAGACTTAGCAAACCCTAGTCCAAAACCCTAAACTTAGCAAACCCTAGTCCAAAACCCTAAACCTAGCCTAAACCCTAATCCAAAACCCAAAACCCAAAACCAACTCAAAATCAATGTCAGCAGCGGGCCAGCGCTCCGGGGATTGGGGGCACTACTCGCCGGGTACTTTTGCTTGGTGACAGTGCTTCCTAGCTTTTCTCTCCGGGAGGGTCGTGCTTATCTCCTCTTTGTTGCTAGTGCTTTCGGCGTGTAGCCTCTCCTGGGGCTGGATCAGCTCTTTGGAGCTTGATCTAGCTCCAGGCTATTCTACTCTGGGATGCCTATCCTCGCTCCCGTGGGTGCGGGTGCACCAGTGGCAGAGCCTAGGGATTGTCAGAACGTTGTTCCGTCCTCTGATGATCCCCTTACTTCTCCAATGAAATTTAGTAATCCTAGAGCTGTCCTTGAGAAACGCCGTCACTTATCCTTTGCTGAAGCTACTCGTGAGTCGCATCAAGCTCCCCTTTTCCCTGGTGTTCCGGTGAGGAAACCGGTACAGATTGATGGTGAGGAGGTTATTCAATTCTCACCCGAGGAGGTGAATCAAATGGCAGTTCCTTTCTCCTGGACTTTGATTGGTAAGTTTACTATGGGCAGGCCTACATTGATGGAGGTCCTTACGTCTATGAAGAATGTCATGTCCTTTCCGGAGGAAATCTTTCCTGTGGCACTTGATCAGAGCCACATCTTGATTCGATTTACTAATAGGGAGGATTTTGTGAAAGCTTATATAAAGGATGCTTGGTTTATCAAAGGAAAAAGAATGAGAGTATTTAGATGGTCTCCCAATTTCATGATCGGCTCTGAGTCTTCTTGCACTCCAGTTTGGGTTGGTTTTTCCGCACTGAGAGCTCATCTGCATGATCCTGGTGCTATTCAATCCTTAGCTAGTTCGCTGGGGAAGTTTTTATGTATGCACAAAGATGTGACCAATTTTACAAGGCCTGGCTATGCCTATGTCTGTGTAGAAATGGACTTTGCTAAGCCTGTGAAGAAGTTTCTAACTATTGATAATGAAGGTTAGATGATCAAACAAGAGGTGGATTCTGGTAGGTCCCTACCCCCGTACTGCCAGTTCTGTTCTATGATTGGGCATTTGTCTTCAGATTGCAGAAAGCAAAAGTTGGTTGATCATACGGATAAGTCTAAGAATAATGAGAATTCTAAAGACAAGGAACCAATGGAAAGGAACGGTCCTAGTAATGCTGGCCAATCCAAATGTGCCAGAAAAAGAGCAAACAGGAAATTCAGATTGCGGGGAGTTAAGATTGCTAAGAACTTGAAATCTGGGATGCCAGGGATCAAACTTAATGAAGTTCGCAAGGATGTACAATCCGAGAAAGATTTGGTGGAGGCCAAGAAGCTTTCTCTTGTGGCTAATAAAGGCAAAGCGGTGGCTCAGGATGGGACCTCTTCAGGTGTCCTAGAAGAAGGGGGCTTGACGACTGTTACAGGAAAAAAGCATTGGAAAGTGGGGTCTTCAAGCAGAGGGGTTGGTAGGGAGAATGTCTCAGGTGGTCTGGAATCGCTCCAGAAGCAATCAAGGGAAGATAAAGGAGATCCGATTGAGGCCTGCAAGGATGTTCCTGGTGGTTTTGCTATAACTCAGGTGGATGGGGTGCCTAATACTATGACTGAAGCAAGAATCAGGGTGGAGGTTAAGCCAGGCAATGTAATTAAAAAGTCAGCTGGATCCAAGGTTTCTGCTGTCAAGAAGACTAAGGAGAATTCATCTTATAAGGTGAATTTTGATTTGGGAGAAGCTGAGTTACTTCTTAAAGCAAGGTCTAATGCTGAGAAGGAAAAATGGATGGAGGAGCCTAAACTTTCTGGCAGACCTAAGGTTCAACTGGAAGATGACCTTCCATGGGAATTACAAAATCAAAGGTTGGAGAAGTTTCTCCGCCAGCAATCGAAAGATCTGAGCAAGCTTAAGCAACCAGCTAGGGAGATCCCTTCATTCCTACTCAACTCTAAGGCTGAGAGGGCAAGTCCCATGGATTTAGATAAATCTAATGTTGCTCAGCAAAAGTTGTTGTCTAAGGAAGTGAAAGTGGATATCTTGCTACAACAACACTTCAATGGTAGAGAAGCTTTGCGTTCTGATGTAATTTCTGTCTTGGGACAAAGGAAGATATGGTGAAAAAGGATAATGCTGGTATGGTTGATGATTACAATAGTGGAGCGGTAGAGGTGTATTCCCCTAATACTAAACATGGAGTTGGTTGTAAAAATATAGTCGATCAATATAGTTTGGACTCCAAGAAGGAAGGTCTCCTAATAGCTCATGCAAAAGAATCGAAGCCTAACACATCTGATCAGGAGTATCTCTTTGGCTCCAAAAGGAGTATTAAAGATGATATCAAAATGCTGTGGGATGCAAATTATTCAATGGCTGAAATCAAGGAAGCTTGTCCTACCCTCATAGCTATTGCTGCTCAAATGGAATTGGACTTCAGAGAATTATTGGTGGCGAATCATGATCCTAGTAGTGATGATGGCCCGAATCTTTCAGGAGGATTGTGGTATAGGCACTGCTCTGATCCAGCTTTCATCGAGACAAACAAACCAGGGGTGTTACCTAAAGGTTGCTCTGATGTTTCAGAGCCTGATTATGAGGATGTTAAAGGGTCCAGGGATCCCTCCTGGATTCCTGGGAGCGATAAGCAATTAAAGGAATTCCTAGTTGGTGCTGAGGTTCTTGCTTCAGATACGCGTTCCAGGATTCCAAAAACTGTCTTTGATGATGGGGATACTAACTTGGATAGCAAGAAAAAGAAACGAAATGCTTCTCGGCCAAGTGTACAGAGGTATAACCTGAGGAGTAAGACTGGGACTATAGCGAAGCTTCAGTCAGTCGCACCATTCTGATAACGAGAGTTATGTTTAATACAATCATATGGAATTGTAGGGGGATTGGCAATAATCCCACTATATCTCATCTTAAAAATTTAATTGAGAAACACAAAGTGGAGCTGGTTGGTATTCTTGAACCCATGGTTGGGGAGGGGAAGGTGGTTAGTGTATGTAAGCAGCTCCGGATGGATAATTTCTGGGTTAATTCAATCTCTGGATCTAAGATTTGGGTGTTCTGGAAGAAGTCCTTCTCTATTACTATTATTGAGGAGTCTGATCAAACCTCTACATTTGCTGTTCATGACATTTCGGGGCAGATTGGTCAGTTTACTTGTGTTTATGCTTCGTGTGATAGGTTTAAAAGAAGAAACTTGTGGGTGGACCTGCTAAACGTTGGAACTGCCACCACAAAACCTTGGTTTCTGGGAGGAGACTGAATTGTGCTCTTAATTCTTCTGAGTTTATTGGTAGAAAGGATTTTGACTGTTCTAGTGCTGATGACTTTGGAGACTTTATCCAGTTTACAGGCCTTGGGGAACCACACCACTCTGGTAACCTCTTATCCTGGTGTAACAATCAACAAGGTATTAACAGGATCTACAAAAGGTTGGACAGGGTTTTAGGGAATGCTGAATGGTTGGAGTTGGTGTTGCATTCTGTTTTGTACCTGGATAGAGTCTTCTCTGATCATGCCCCTATGTTGATCTCTACTCAAGCACCTTGGTCTGGTGGTCCTAGCCCATTTAAGTTCCAGTCTATGTGGTTTGAACACCGTGAGTTCTTGGATTTTGTGAGAGACAAATGGAATTATGTTGTTACTTCCTCCCCTTTGCTTAATTTAAGCTTGAAACTCAAGGGGCTCAAACAGAACCTGAAATGGTGGAACAAGCTTATTTTTTGGGAATGTTTCTTACAGAAACGACCATCTACTTTCTAAGATGTCCAGTTTGGATGTGTATCTCCAGGAGGTATGGGATGAGAATGTCTGGGAGCAATACATGTCCACTAAAAAAGAGTATATGGAGAATGAAAGGCAGTTGGAAATTTTTCTTAAACAGAAAGCTGGGGTTCAGTGGTTGTTGGTGGGAGACAAGAATAGCAAGTATTTCCATTCTATTCTTCAAGATAGACGTAGAAGCAATGCTTTTTCTAACTTACTGGAAGCATGTCACAAGGACAAACCTAAGATGTTGTAGATGGGGAGGATGTTTTTCATGAATCTTCTTCAGGAGGAAGGATGTTTTCTTAATCCAACACTTTTGGAAGTCATTCCACCTACGGTGAGGTCAGAGGAGAACATGATACTCAAATCCACTCCTTCCAGTGAAGAGATAAAGAAGACCATCTTCTCTATGGAGCTTGAAAGCTCACTTGGCCCTGATGGATTTACTGTATTCTTCTTCACTTCTTGTTGGGATATTGTAGGGAAAGATTTAGTTGAGGCTGTTAAGACTTTCTTCAATGGGAGTCCTCTTCCTAGATGTTGGAAAGCCACTTTTTTAACTTTAATTCCGAAGAAAGACCAGGTCTATGATTTTTCAGACTTTAGACCGATTAGTCTTTGCAATGTTTGCTATAAAGTGATTGTGAAGATATTGGCAGACAGGCTGAACTCTTTTCTGCCCAAGCTTATATCTCCAAAGCAAGGGGCTTTTGTAAGTGGAAGACTTATTCATGAAAACATTGCCTTAACCCAAGAACTCATTCAACACATTGACCATGGTAAAGAGGGCAATAATGTTGTGCTGAACATTGATATGGAGAAAGCCTATGATAGGCTCAATTGGGAATTCTTATTTGGGGTGCTAAGCAAGTTTGGCTTT
This sequence comes from Posidonia australis, assembly GCA_024699735.1. Lineage (NCBI taxonomy): Eukaryota > Viridiplantae > Streptophyta > Magnoliopsida > Alismatales > Posidoniaceae > Posidonia > Posidonia australis. Next base: position 26,728 of record JAMKQA010000116.1, read on the forward strand.
GACGAGGAGACTCTGAGTCTAATCAAGCAATCTTATTCTATGATTGTTGATGGCTCTTCCACGGAGTTCTTCACGATGTCTAGAGGGCTGAGACAAGGTGACCCTATCTCACCTACTCTTTTTGTATTGGCTGAGGAGGTGCTGAGTAGGGGCATATCCAGATTGCAAGAGAATGGTAGCCTTCTTCCTTATTTTGTGCAAAAGGACTGCCCTATTATCACTCATTCTCTTTTCACAGATGACACCTCGATTTTCCTGAATGGGAGAAAGAAGTCTGTGAAGGCCATTATGGATTTCTTGCTTGAGTATCATATAGCTTCAGGGCAGAAGGTTAATCCAACCAAAAGTTTTTTCCTGGTATAGCAGAACCTAGATAATTCCAAAGTTAAGATGATTCAACAGTTAACTATGTTCCCTAGAGGCTCTCTTCCGTTTACCTATCTTGGATGTCCAATATTTAAAGGCAGGAGTAAACAAATCTATTTCGAGGGATTGGTGAATAAGATCATGCAAAGGGTCAAGGGGTGGAATGCCAAATTCTTATCCCCTGGAGGCACAATCATTTTGATTAAACATGTGTTGTCTAGTATTCCTATCCACATGCTTTCCATCTTCGATATCCCTGTGGTGGTCCTTGATTGGCTGAATAGGATTTTTGCCAATTTCCTTTGGGGAGATCCAAAAGGCAATCACAAGAGACACTGGGTGTCTTGGAACACAATATGTTCTACTTTTGAAGAGGGTGGTTTGGGGATGAGAAATCTTAGGGATGTTATGCTTGCTCTTCGTTTGAAGTTGGCTTGGAGGGTGAAATCCGGTAATTTTCTTTGGGCAGTCATTATGAGGGGGAGATTTGGTGAGATGGCTGAGGAACCTTCTCTTGTTAAGGGTCCTGCTAGATGGAAAAGATTACAGGAGGCCTGGATTGCTATGAGGGAACACATCCAATGGTCTATTGGTCAAGGAAGGGTTAGCTTTTGGTTTGACAATTGGTCAAATCTAGGTGACCTTGCTGAGATTACGGATACCCATATTATGAACCCAACCCTTACTGTAAGGGAGGCTTTCTAGGATTTCTCTTTCATATTTAATCTTTGGCTTCCTTATTGTATACTATATGGTATCCTGGATCTCCAGATTTATATTAATGAGGAAGAAGACTCTATCATCTGGGATCTTAATGTGGATGGCTCGTTCACGGTCAAGTCTGCGTGGGATTTGTGTAGGGTCAAGAAAGATCATGTTTGGTGGGGCGTAGGTATCTGGGATGCCTTCCCACCAACCAAGGTTTCTTTTTTTCTCTGGAAACTATATTGGGGTAGACTTCCTACGGATGATAAAATTCAGGAGATGGGTTTTTCTCTTCCGTCCAAATGTGTTTGCTGCAAATCCGGTCAACAAACTGAAAATGCTTGTCATCTATTCTTGGAAGGGGAATGGGCCTCCATATGTTGGAAATGGTTCGCTAGTTGCTTTCAGTTGGGCATTTTGTCAGAATACTTTTTTCCCAATGGTTACAGAAACTTTTTATGAAGAGAAATAAAGAGTCCTTCCTTCAGAAAATTCAACGCTTAATGGCAGCTATTGTGCTCTGGGAACTATGGCAAGCCAGGTGCTCAAATAGATACGGGGGCAAAGTTCTTTCTATCTATCAGGTTCTTTTAAACATCCGTGGATGGACGACAGACTTTGGCTCTCTACTAAAGAACCTTAAGTGTACGAATGAGAAGGAAGCTCACATTCTGCATACTTTTAATATCTCGGGGATTACCATTGTCAAGCTCACTCACACTATTGTCCACTAGACCAAACCTCCCGTTGACACTTTCAAATTAAATGTCGATGGGGCTACTAGAGGTAACCGAAGTCCTGGTGGGGGGGGGGGGTGTGTTATCAGGGATCACAGTGATAGGTTCATTACTGCTTTTACTAATTGTTATGGTAGATGTACTAATATGGTGCCAGAATTCAAAGCTTTGAAGGATGGCTTGGCGTTGTACGTTCAGTGGGGCTTGAGCTGTCTAACCTGGTAATTGAATCAGACTCGAAGATCCTTGTGAACATGCTTCAGGTGGGTCGTTGTTTCGACTGGAGGCTTTATAATGAGTGGAGGGGAGTCACTAACCTGGTGAAGCAAACAAGATCTATTTCTTACACATTCAAGGAGGCTAATGCGTTAGCGGATTTTCTGGCTAACATCGGCGTTGACTCTCAACAGTTCAAGAGAATGTGCAATTTATTCAAGCTTCTGAAACTTGTTAAAGGGATTCTGTGCTTGGAAAAGGGTGGCTTGCCCTACCTCCGCATTAGACGTAAATTGTCTTCCCATTTTGTCTTGTATGGTCAGGTGCTTGGGCTCTTTGGACTGGACGGCTTTAGTTTTTGGGGTGGGCATGTTTTGTTATCGGGCTCTTCTTTTGTTCCTTTCTATGGGGCTTTTGTTCATGGCCTCCCTACTTGTAATTCTGATCTTTATGATCTCTATTTATAAATTCTAGGGTCACCTGGGGCTCCGATAATTTCCAGGACCAAAAAAAAAAAAGAAAAATCCAAAACCATAGACTTAGCAAACCCTAGTTTAGAACCATAAACCTAGCTTAAACCCTAACCCAAAACCTTAAGCTAGCCTAAACCCTAACTTAACCTTCTTCCCACTAAAATTTCTTTCTTCCTGTGGAAACTATGATGGGGGAGATTAGCTACTAACGACAAACTGATTCAGATGGGCTTTGCTTTCCCATCGAAATGTATGTGTTGTCAGTCCAACCACCAGACAGAAAGTGCCTGTCGTCTACTATTGGAGGGTGAATGCATCCATTTGTTGGAAATGGTTTGTCAATTGTTTTCAACTGGATACAACTTCTGGCCACTCCTTCTCCCAATGGTTACATAAGGTGCTTAATAGAAGAAGCAAGGAATCTTTTCTTCAAAAATTGAGGAGATTTATGGCTACTGCAGTGCTATGGGAACTTTGGAAAGCCAGGTGTTCATGCAGATATGGGTGTAAGACTCTTTCTGTCTACCAGATTCTCCTGAATATCAAAGTTTGGATCAAGGATTTTACCATTTTGTTGAAGGACTTGAGATGTCTTAATGATAAGGAAGCACAGATTTTGCATTCTTTACAGATCTATGGGATTCCTACCATCCAGTTAACTCACACCATTGTACACTGGTCCAAGCCTCCCAGTGTTACTTACAAACTGAACGTGGATGGGGTTGCTAGAGGCAACCCTGGCCCGGGTGGGGGTGGTGGTGTTATCAGGGATCAGAGTGGCAGGTTCATTGCTGCCTTCAACAACTTTTATGGCCGATGCACCAACCTGGTGGTTGAGTTCATGGCTTTGAAGGATGGTTTAGCTTTGGTTTCACTCCTGGGAATTGAGCTTCCAAACCTGGTGATAGAATCTGATTCTAAGATCCTGGTGGACATGCTTTTGGTGGGCAGGTGCCACAATTAGTGGATTCGCAGTGACTGGAAGGATGTGTCTATGCAGGTGTAGCAAGCCCACTGTATATTGCACACGTTCAGGGAGGCCAATGCACTAGCGGATGCCCTTGCTAATCTAGGCGTTGACTCAAAAATATTTAAGAGAATCTTTAGCTTCCGCGACCTTTCGAAGACTGCCAAAGGGCTGCTGGTTCTGGAAATGGGTGGGCTGCCCTACCTACATTTCAGACAGAAGTAGCATGCTTCTTGGTTACTGGTTGCCAAGTGCTCGTTTTGGATGTCCTCAGTGTAATGCTGTATGCCGGGGTTTCTTTTATTGACACTGTGTCATGCTTAACAAGTGTAGTATTTTGGCTTTGGGGCTTTGGTGGATGTCCTCCCCTTTTTTGTAGTTTTCCGATCTATTGGTAATATTATAGGACTTCAATTAAAAAAAAAAACTTAAACCCTAAACCTAACCATAAATCCTAATCCAATAACCCTAACAACCTATAGCAACCTCTAACCACCTAAACAAACCCTAACCACTTCCCACTCCACCATAATAACCTATAACAACCTCTAACCACCTAAACAAACCCTAACCACTTCCCACTCTACCATAACAACCTATAACAACTTGTAACTACCTAAACTAACCTAACCAATTCCCACCTTCATCATAAAAATCTATAACAACTTGTAACACCTTCCAACAACCAATAGCAACCCATAAAAAACTATCCTAATAACCCAGCCATTTGCAAGCCTATAAATACCCCCATTTGCAAGAAAAAAGGGGGGGAAAAGCTTGAAAAAACTTGGAAAAAAGGAGAGAAAATTTGAAAAGAGAGAAATCAAGGAGGGATCACCAACCAAAGCAATCAGAGGAAGCTTAGATTAGTGAGGATGCTCGGAGAGGAGAAAAATCAGAGCTCCAGCCAGCTCCAGCCACGTTTCCGATGAACTCCAGCGGCCACCTCCACTGCCAGCTCAGGTATGCCCCAATCAGAGCTCAATTTTCTTCCAATTTTGTTCCTTAAGTCTTCCTCAACCTTCCTGAGATGATTCCAGTAAAGCCAGGTAGCTTCCTTGGCCGGAATCAGGAGTTTATGGGTCGCCAGACCCAATTTTCCGAAAGGGGAGGTGGGGTACGAATCCAGTGAGCTATTCATGCCCTGGTAAGTGTAGTTTGATTAGGCTTGGCCCCTTCTTGTTCTTCCTCCACTTTGGAAGCCTTTCCCTCACCTTGGAAGCCGTTGGAGGAGAGCCACCGGACGCAACCTCGTCGTCGCCGGAGAAGACGACCCCTAGAAGGAGTCAACCAGGTGCCTCCTGCCTCGGTGCTCCCCTCCAACCATCAAGACATGTTCCTCTCCTCTCCCCTTGGATTCTGGAAGCCACAGGACCCCGCATTAAGCCCGATCACGTCCCATAGTCCCCGTCGCCGAAGTCAACGTAGAGCATGATCGGGAGGGGAGGAGCAGCCCCGTTCTTGCCTTGAAGCGATGAGAAACGCTCCCCTCTGCACTGCCGAGCCTCCAGAAGCCTAGAAGCGCTACGTCGTTGCCTCCAGTGGCCCTTTCTTCCTCGAGACCATTGCTGAAGTCGCAACGTCTGCGAGGGAGGTGGGAGGCGACCTCCAACCGTTGGCCGCATGATCGGAGTCGTTGGAGCTGTCCCTTTTTCCTCCCTCTTGCTCACAAGGTGCTTGGATGCTAGATCAAGCATCAGGGAAGCCTTGAATGGTTTCCCAGATAGCCGTCGACTGTGAGGTACCGTCACTACCGACCGACGTTCCTTTTTTTTTTAAATAAAAACTTCTTTTAGAATAAACTCTGTTTCTTCTCTTTTGTTTGCATTCAGGTCCTTTTAGTTTTCATTTAAGTCCCTACATTAGTTTTTTAATCATTTTATTAATGTTTTGTTTTGTAAAATTGTAGTGTGATCCTTGAAAATTTCTTTTAATATTTCATAGGCTTTAAATGTTGACATAAAACCCTCTGATTTAGTTTTCATTCATTTTAAGTCCATAATTTGCACAAAAACCCCTAAACTTCATTAAAATTGTTCTGAATGCATGGTTTTCTGGTACAATTGCAAATCTAACCCTGCAGATCCAAATTTTTACTCAAATGTGCACAGAATTTCATTTTAAATCCTAAACTTTACTAAATTTACACTGAATGCATGTTTTTATGGCATATTTGCAAATCAGTCCCTAGAAGTTCATATTTTCAACCATGAGTCCACTATTTTGCATTTTTAACCCTGAATTTCTTCAAAATTGTATTAAACATATGTTTTACTGGCAAAATTACAGGTTAGCCCCTAGGAATCCTAATTTTACTAAAAAAATGCACAGTTTTGCAAATTTAACCCCCAACTTCCTTAAAATTGCAAAAAATGTGTTTTCTTTACCATTTTAGCTGATTTAGCCTTGGAATCTCAGCCTTTACTCAGGACATGTAATTTTTGTACAGAGGTCCCTGGAAATTTACATATTTCACCCATACTTGCATTTTGTACATTTTGTTACTCTTTTTCATGCATATATTCTCACGCTTACTTTCTTGCATCATGCACGCATTTCAAACTTATTTCAAACTTTGTTTTTGCATTATTTCCTAGATTTCTTTCGATTTTTATGATTTTAATTTGATTTGGATTTTTCTGGCCCTAGGCATTAACAGGCTTGACAATGCCGACATGGACCCGATTGAGGATTATTTTCTCTCATTTGATTTTCTCGAATTTCTTCAAATTTCTACTGATTTTGTGACGTTTTCCAAGTATTTCCGATTTTCACGATTTTTCTCATCGCCCAAGGGTGTACAGTAAAGTAGCATTTTCAATGCTTACATTGTCCCTCGGATTATTTTCCTTATTATTTCTTTTTATTCATTTCCACTCCTTGATTTGGCATATTTCTGCATTCATCTTAGGCATGTACATTCGAGGTAGGCAAGCATACACACACTAGATCATTAGCAAGCAGGAAACCTAGAAAGATCGATTTCTTCAGGTGCATGGGGGTGTCTAACACCTTCCCCATACTTAACAAGAATCATTACCCTTTCTATGGCCCTGCAATGGCTAAGTGTTGCATCCATTTAAAATGCAGCATACACACATTCATTTGCATCATTTCCTTGCATTCATATGCATCTTGGTTTTCCTCGTCTTTCCATTAAAAGACTAGGTGACGACTCCTTTTCCTTATCCTTTTCTTATGTTTCATTGGTGTTTCCGGGTCTAATCTCCTTCTTCAAATTCACCATCTTCGCCGTGACCATATCGGGATTCCTCGTGTGTTTCCACGTACCTTGGAGTCGTACCGGGTTCCACCGGCATGGTCATAGGAACTAACGACTCCGTTGGAGATAACCAAATTCTGGCTTTCGTTTTAGTTTTCTTACTTGCTTGTCATTGGTTTGTACACTTTGTGATTGTTTGCTTGTTGTACATATTTGATTGTACATGCCTTTTGTGTCTTTTTGCACGATTGCAATGCCACTTCACATGTACAAGACTTGATTCATGCCTTTTGTTATGATGCTTGCTTTTCTTCACTCACCTGTGAGTACTACATTAGCACATGCCGTGCTCATGCCTTTTGCTTGTTGGTTGAGTGTTTGGATGCCATGATTGTGTGTTTTCTTCCCCTTTTTGTATTTGTCATGATTAGGAGAGTAGAGACATGTTTGCCTCCCTATCTGGTTAAAAAAAACACACAAACTCAGACAAACAAATAATAAGGCATAACTAGAGACAAATGCTCACAATCCCCTTGGCTTAATAAAACGCAAGTAAAATACACAAAAGCATATTGCATGATTGATCATATAGGGCATGCATCTTCTCCTCTGAGTCCACTTACAGTTTATGAAGGACAATTTTGGTAGCCCGTTCTATAGCTTTGGCGTAGGGTGTTTTGCTAGTTTGTCTCCCCTTGTTCGGGGTCGTGTCGGTGCTAGTAGAGGGTACAACTCCATGCTACTATAGGAGACGAGGCCACCAACGCACCACCCGTTCACTGCCTGTGCTTCGGCTAGGATTTAGAATGGGAACCTTACTTTTCTAACCAGAGTCAAAACCTAAACCCATGAGTGTGTCCTGTGTGGCCAATCCCATGTGGGACATGCATGGTGAGAGAGCGCATATTAATAGCATTCATGAGCATGTGTGCCATTCATACCACCCTAACAAACAATTGCATAGCTCACTTGTTTCTTCTGTTGTTCGGCCTTTTCTTCTTCGCTAACACATTAGGTTTTTCCCTCTGTCAGGTATAGAGTGTTGTGTGTGAGTTCCTAGGCTAGAGCCCGGGAGTTCCTTTCAATGACCTCAATCTTGAGGCATTGTTCTTGACTGTCTTTCCCTGAGCTATCCATCACTTCCGACGATAGCTCCTCGTAGGTGTCGTCCTCCAGTTTGCAATCGCAGTCCCATCCTTATCCGTTCGCCGTCCATTATGGCCCAGCGAGCCTTAGAGACCTTTGTACCAACTGCTCCGGAGGGGATCCCTATTTCCACCCCTCCATTCTCCTTTACTTTGACATCTGTCACTTCGCCTACACTCTATGACAGCCACTTCCAGGCACATGGAGTTCCCTATCCTCTAGTTTCGGGACACTGGCAGACCCTTATTGGTCTAGAGCCCGTGACTGAGGCAGTTACTGTGACCACTACTAGGGCATCTGATCTGATAATGTCCTGTTCTTTGGTCGGTTCAGCTCTACTTGACACATAGCTAGTTGCGATTGTTTCATCTATAGGAACTCAACCCGCATGATCTTTGAACTTCCAGCCCCCTTTGACATCCCTTCCACTTGCTCTTCTGGCCTTCAGTACTGCTACCGATGGTTCTCTTACTGTGCAGTCTCAACAACTTCTAGCCCTTGCACAGAGGTTGCAAAGCATGGCCTTTTCTTTGGATCCTACTTTGACTACACCTATTTGTCCTGCTCTTGAAGATCCATCTCCTCCTGCTAAGGCATTTCATACTGCACCAGTCACACCACCACTGCAGCCGTCGCCACAACTTATCGCTGTCTAGACGACAGGCGCCACTTCTCTGCCATTAGTATCATCACCACTCCTCCATCTGCTGGTGGTCAGCCTTTTGGGCTGGTAGGAGTACAACAGCCTGTGTACCTTGCCAAACCGATTCAACAATTGTTGCTCCCACACGCAACACCACGTCCAGCACAGCATACTGTCATTCCTGCACCCTTGCATCTGATACAGGCCTCAGCATTCATTCCACCACAAACAACACATATGCCCGAGTACGCTGGTCATCATGCCACGACACCAGGTGGCGAGGTGATAGATCCGAAGGAGCACATGGGTGCTATAAACATAGCGTACGGGGGACTCACCGCGATTGCACAATCAACGTCAACAACAACCCCAGATGCACTTCTCACCAGGATGAATGACTTGGAGAAAGCATTACGACAAGTGCACGGCGAAGATCGCTAGTCTTACACCTTCCGGGACCTCTGCTACTTTCCAGAGGTTGTACTCCCTCTGAACTTTCACATCACGGAGCTTGAAAGTACAATGGGAAAGGCTACCCAATCTCGCATCTTATGGCATATTGCGGTGATCTTGCTCAATTGCAGGCTGATGGCAGACTGCTTATTCACCTTTTCCAAAAGAGCCTCACAGGTCCAGCTTTAAAGTGGTTCACATATCTGGATATGAACACCATTAAGACCTGGAATGACCTCAACCAGGCTTTTCTGGAGCAGTATTCTTTCAATCTCGACATGGTCCCAAAGCGTGAGGACCTAGTCGCGACAAAGAAGAAGCCCCACGAGCTATTCGGGGAGTACATCGGGCGTTGTCGAGCCCTTGCTTTACAAGTTCGCGATAGACCTTTTCATGAAGAATCTATCGAGATAATGATCTGAGGGGCATAGCCATCCATAGGGGCCCTGCTGAGCATTTAGCCCATTTCGACTTTTGCATCCCTGATCAATGCTGGCACCCTTGTCGAGAGCTCACTGCATAGCAAAAGTTTTCCTACATTAGTGGCATTCGCCAAGTAAATCATGGATTCGGGAGGTACCAACAACAACAATGGCAGCAGCAATGGATCCAACACCCGATATGCACGAAAGAAGGACACTGCCAAGAATGTCGTGGCATATGTAGGAGCTCCCGTTATGCTGGTAAGTGTGGTGAGCTCGCCAGCACAGAGTCGAGTAGTCTACACCCCTGCAACTAGGACATCACGCACATCACAAATCACCACCACCACTGAGCCAGTCTACTAGCCCGCACCGGCAAGGCAAGGGTGCAACCTAGGACCAAGATAACCTCAATGACCTGAAAGGGATTACACTCCTTTGGTTGAGCCATTGAGAGTTGTGTTTCCCAAGGTTGTGTCACTCCTGAGGCTTCCGAAAATTCGCCCACCACCGAACCCACTTCTGCGATGGTTTAAAGCGGATTTATTCTGTAGTTACCATAGAGCTGCGGGACACACTACGGATAATTGTTTTACACCACGGGATGCAATTCAAGACTTGATTGACCAAAAGGTCATCATTATCAACACGTAGGAGGCAAAGTCCGCGCTGCTACACCGACACCACATTCCTCTACATTTACACATAGCAATATAGTCAACCGACTCTTGCCTGAGCATGCACTTGGAACTTCAGTAGTTCATTTTCTTTCTTCTGATGAGGCTACACCTTCATTGTTTGACCCTTCCCTTCTCATTCATGACATCTCAGATCTTTTTCCATGTCAGCTCAGCCGAACTATCATTGAAGCTTCCAGTTCTACAATCAACATGATCCAGCTAACTGCCAGACCAAGGCGTACAATTGCAAAACCTACCATGCAATCCACTTCATCAACAGTCAGTTAGCTAGCCAAGCCGAAACATGACCTGATCCACAAAACACCAATACCCACTTCACCAGCCCCGGTCCCGATGGAATTGAAGGCTCGTACTCCTGTAGTCATTAACCTGACACAGGATACTCACCGCATGCCTTACAGTTACGCCACAGAAATGTGCGCTGAGGTAATGTGACAAGATAGGTATACAAGGCCTCTGTTCCAGCAAACAAGCCCAACCAACCAATAACTTCGTCTTCCCAACCAAGGAGCCAGATTCCAAATCATATTCCTGAAGAAGTAGTCCCAAGAATTAACCCTACCACTACCAAAATAGACCCACCTGTAGCAGACATCACGACCCAATTAAAGAAAGTTAAAGCAGATATTTCCATTTGGGACCTAATCCATACGTCAGTTGAACACCGGGAGGCCTTTCTCTGAGTTTTCCAGGCCACCCATGTTTCCCCAACAATACAACCATCGGCCTTGGAAAGCATGATAGGGATGATAGTTGTGCCACAGGTGATCTCCTTCTCTAGCTCAGAACTACCCTCGGCAGGGACCAATCACAACCAACCCCTGTTCATCACAGTGCAATATCAGAATTTCCACATTCCTCTTACTTTGGTGGATAATGGCGCCGGTTTAAATGTCTAACCTTTGCGAACTGCAAATCAGGTTAGATTTAAATCCAAGGACATTACCCCAACCGTGAAAGGAATGACGGCATTTGACAACACGCACCATGATGCTTTAGGGATTTTGATCATTTCTTTAATCATTGGTCCTGCCCATTTTGAGGTTGAGTTTTATGTTGTTGACCTCGAACCATCCTTCAATCTCCTGCTTGGGCGCCCTTGGCTCCACAAGCATCAGGTTATCCCCTTGACTCTTCATCGATTGATTAAGTTCCGTTGGAACAACGACATCATTATAGTAATGGTGGAAAATCTTGAAAAGGAGAAGGTTGAGGTAGTCTCTACGGTATCTCTTCAGACCGTCCATTTTGACCCCAAGCCTTCTAATGTACTATACCGTGTCAACCGCTTTGAGTTGGTCAATTTCATTTCGATTTTCGAGCATGCCAGTCATTTGGCCGCTTTTGGCAATCCTTTCATGATGGTCAAGAATCTGTGTCAGAGGTGGGGGTACGAGAAAGGAGCACTCCTTAGACAGAATGGCCATGGAATCGTCGAACCAATTGCTGCAGAGAAAAGACGAGAGTTTAAAGGACTAGGATATAAGTGGAAACCGCAGGATGGATTCTCGAAGCTTTGTAAGTTCCGAAAGCTCGTTATTCCACGGGATTAAACTAACTTTGTTAATGCAAGATTTCAAGATCCCAATCAGAGTCTTGTTCTTGCAGAGTCTGAGCAGAGTAAACCAATCAACGGATTATAGTGGATATGTGTTGAGGATTACTACTCTGAGGAAGAGGTTGTGGATTGTATAACAGATTCGCTATCGTCCATTCCACCAAGGACAACTGTGCTGGCATTGCCACCTCTAGAGTCAGTCGATGGTCTCCCTACAGATCCTGTTGCAGTCGCAGTTTTGATAGGAGCAATTTCAGCCACAACCTCATCAGCATATCAGTTAGCTTTGGTGGGGTTACAGACAGGTCAGCTGGAATCACCTCCTGAAGTACTAGAAACTACCAGTGCGTACTATGTGGATTTTGCTTCTGATGAAGATGAGGGAGATGTCGTAGTAGCACAAGTTAACAGCTTGCTAAGTGATTTGGAAGTACTATTTTAGGAGTAGTTGGCAACACTGACGGAAGACACACAGAGTGAACTCAGGCACAGAAAGGGAAAAGCGGTAATGTCAGAATACATTACAGAACAGACAATTTCACAGGGAGGCTCCGCCCAATTCACGATGAAAGGTGGCTCCCTCACTCCCTAGGTTACCTGAATAGTATCTACCTGAGGAGGTACTACGCATTCCCGACATTGGCAAGTTTATTCTGCTTATCATCATCGGACTAAGATCCATACAAGTGATGATGATGACAATCATCTGCCTCTATATGCGTATGTTGAATGGGAGTTAGTATGTGCTAAGATGCAAGGCTACATGAATGCAGAAAAACATTGTAAAAATGAATTTTTGCATGCATGGAGAAAAAATGACAATGTCATAGAGTGAGGACACACAATTTATGATCACTAATAGTACTTTTTCAGGTAACATGAGTTAACTAGCTCTGACAGTTTGACGTGGTCCATGTCTTCTAGGATTATTGCTCCTCCAGAGAAGACCTGTTTGACTACAAATGGTCCACGCCAATTGGGCTTGAACTTGCCACGACCATTAGGGAGATGTATAGCTCACAAGACTAGGTCCCCTAACAAGAAACTTTTAGGTCGGACCATCTTCTGATAAGCTTTGGCCATACATTTCTGATAGCATTGTGCATGATGCATAGCTTGCAATCGATGCTCATCTATCAAGTTTAGTTGAACAAAGCAGTCCTCAATCCACTCTACCTCTTCCAACTCTGCTTCTTTCAGGACCTTGAGCAATGGTATCTCCACCTCTATAGGTAGGACTACTTCCATACCATACACTAGAGAATATGGAGTTTCTCGAGTTGAAGTCCGGACTTATGTTCTGTAAGCCCACAAAGCATATGGGAGCCTGTCATGCTAGTCCTTATGTGTTTCCGCCATCTTTTTAAGAATCTTAGTTAGATTCTTATTGGCGGATTCCATAGCCCCGTTCATATAAGGACGGTACCGGGAGGACCTGTGATGCCTGATATGGAACTCCTGCAGGAAATTCTCAACCCTTTTGGCTGTGAAATTTGTCCTATTATCAGAAATAATTGAATGTGGGACCCTATATCGGGTAATGATATTGTTCCTGATAAACTTTTCAGTCACAAAGATTCTAACTAAGATTCCTAAAAAATGGCGGAAAAACATAAGGACTAGCATGACAGGCTCCCATATGCTTTGTGGGCTTACAGAACATCAGTCCGAACTTCAACTGGAGCAACTCCATATTCTCTAGTGTATGGTATGGAAGTAGTCCTAATTAAAATCCAAACTAATTAATGTCAAAATCCAAACTAATCAAACAAAAACCCTAATTAAAGTCAAAATTAAATAAAATCCACTTAAAACACTTAAAATCCAATTAATCAAGTAAAACCCAAATTAAAGTCAAAAAACCATTTAAAATCCAAATTAAAACCTTAATCAAGTAAAAGCTAATAAAATCCATTAATCAGTCCGACATCATTAAAAGCTAGTAAAAGCTAATTAGGTTTAAAACCTTAATTAAACCTAGTGTTTTAAGTGGATTTTATTTAATTTTGACTTTAATTAGGGTTTTTGTTTGATTAGTTTGGATTCGAAGTTCACCAGCGCTTGATCTCCGGCAAGGGCTCCTGCGAGGCTTCGGCGACTGGCCAAAGGCGTTGCAGCGACGGAGAGATTCCGACGATGGCCTAGGAGGTTGGAGGGAGGCACGACGGAGCTTTCCAGAGTGTCGGACGGGGTTGGGGCGGCCTAAGGCACTCCTCCCACCTCTGGCTCTAGTGAGGTGTGCTGTCGGCGATGGGGAAGATGACAGCGAGGTGGCAGCGGCGCACTGGCTGTTGGGTCGACATGGCAACGAGCGGAGGAGCTTCTCGGAGGCCTGAGGGGACTTCTGGAGGCATTGGCGAGGACCAGGGAGGTCAGTCATGCTCCCCTTGTCTCTTGTTCCAGAGACGACGATGATAGTGTAACCATGCCGGCGAGGAGATTCCGCAAATGAATGCGAAATCGGTCGGCAAAATCACGTCGAAAAAGCAAAATAAAACGGAGTCGCCACCTAATCTATTATGGAAGACAAGGAAAACCAAAACATGAAATAAATCATGCA
>JAMKQA010000117.1:0-43252 GCA_024699735.1 Posidonia australis
AGTTGTGTTGGTGGACTACCAACAAGTAAGTTATTCTATCTTTTAAGAATAAGGGAAAAATCTCAAGAGGGTCTTGAGGAGTGGACTAGGCTGGGTTGCTGAACCACTATAAATTATTTGTGTCATCAATTACTCTGATCTCCTTCTGTGCTTTAAATTCTATTGTGCATGATAAGTAGTATATTGTGAATCAATTTGCTTATTAATTCAGATTATTGTTAAAATTGATTATAGAGTTATTTAAAAGTTAAAATTCTCTATTCACCCCCCTCTAGAGAAGCCTTTAGATCCTACATTTGTAACCTAGACATCTGCCAGATTGTATGGATGTGGTGGTGTTGTTTTGCTTGGCCATCAAGTTCTTTTATTGTGGCTGGTTGGATGGCCAAAGTGTTGTTTGACTCAGGGAGTTCTTTCTCCTTTGTCTCTGAGTCTTTCGCAGCGGAGTTAGGAGAGAGACCGGCTAGGATGGCCTTTCATCTCAGTGTGGTCACACCATTGGGGGAGCACAGTTTGGTATGGAGGTATTTGCAGTCTGTCGACTTGAAACTAAATAGTAGAGAGTTTGACGCCAGCCTGATTGTGATGAACATGCAGGAGTACGATGTGATACTCAACATGGATTGGTTGGCACAACAGTCCTCCTTGATCGACTGTGCTCGGAGGAGTGCTTATTTTGGGTCTCCTGAGGGTGGGTCTTTCTTTGTACAAGGTGGGTGTCAAGATGAGCCTAAGCTTGTCATTTTGACTATGAAGGCTAATAAGTCTTTTATCAGGGGTTGCGTGAGGTATCTAACCAGTATAGTTTCCTCCATCTCTCCTAAGTTGGGTGTTCACAACATCTCTGTGGTGTGTGAATATCCTGACGTTTTCCCTAACGATTTGTCTAGTACGCCACCTCACAAGGAAGGAGAGTTCTTGATCGATCTGATCCCTGGTTCTGGTGTTGTATCAAAGCCTCCCTATCGCATGGCGCGAGCGAAGTTGTGAGAGCTCAAGACTTAGTTACAGGAGTTACAGGACAAGGGGTTTATCAAGCCAAGTGTGTCTCCATGGGGAGCGCCTATCTTGTTCGTCCGTAAGAAGGATGGTTCGCTCTGGCTGTGTATAGATTATCGGATGTTGAACTAGATCACGGTGAAGAACAACTATCCCTTGCCCTACATTGATGACTTGTTCGACCAGTTGCAGTCTGCATCTATGTTCTCGAAGATTGATCTGAGGTCAGGGTATCACTAGTTGAGGATACAAGTCTCAAACATTCAGAAGACTGCTTTCTGAACGCGGTACGAGCATTACGAGTTCACGGTCATGACTTTCGACTTGACCAATGCTCCAACTATGTTTATGGATCTGATGAACAAGATTTTCAGCCCTTTTCTGGACCAATTCGTTGTGGTTTTTGTTGATGACGTGCTGGTCTACTCCCCTGATGTAGAGACTCATGTCTTGCATTTAAGGGCAGTTTTGGATACTCTAAGGCATCATCAGTTGTACGCCAAATTCTTCAAATGTGAGTTCTAGCTAAGTGAGGTTATGTTCCATGGCCATTTGATTTTTGGGGAAGGCATCAAAGTGGATCCGACCAAGGTCGAGGCAGTGAGTAATTGGGAGCGACCCTGGACTGTGGCAGAGATCAAGAGTTTCTTGGGTCTGGCGAGCTATTACAGGAGGTTTGTCAGGAATTTCTCCTCCATAGCCATGCCTTTGACAGAGTTGACCAAGAAGGAAGTTCCGTTTTTTGAGACCAAAATTGTGAGGCAAGTTTCCAAGATCTGAAGTCTCGTTTGGTTTCTGCCCCTGTGTTGACTCTACCTTTTGAAAGTGGTGACTTCACTATGTATAGTGATGCCAGTAGTGTTGGATTGGGGTGTGTTCTAATGCAGCATGGCAATGTCATCGCATACGCTTCGCGCTAGTTGAAAGATCATGAGAAGAACTACCTGACCCACGATTTGGAGATGGTTGTCGTAGTGTTCGCTTTCAAGCTTTGGTGAGACTATCTATATGGAGAGCAGTTTGAGGTCTTCACCGATCATCAGAGCTTGAAGTATATCTTCACGCAAAGGGACCTCAACCTGAGGAAGTGTCGGTGGGTGGAGTATCCGAAGGACTATGATTTCAGCCTATCTTACCACCCTGGGAAGGCCAACATGGTCGTCGATGCCTTGAGTTGGCGTACGCACGTGTTGGCGAGCCTAATGGTCAAGGAGTGGACCATGTTGGAGGATCTAGTGAGTTGCAGGTCGAAGTGACAAGCTCAGGGAATGGTTGGTGCTTGGGTGGCCAACCTGTCTGTTCGCCCCAAGCTGATAGAGTTTATTGTCGCTAGTCAGCCATTGGATCCGTTTGTTTAAGCTGTGTTTGGGAAGCTGGAGGCTGGTGGAGAGCCTCATTTCTCTGTTGGGGCATATGGGGAGCTGAGGTATGATATGCGCCTGTACGTGCCCCAGCATGAGGAGGCCAGGCAGAGATTGCTCAATGAAGCACATCGGTCAAGGTGCACTATTCACCCTTGGAGTACGAAGATGTACCAAGACCTAAAGCAAAACTTTTGGTGGCCTAGTATGAAAAGGAATGTTGCTGATCATGTGGCGAGGTATACAACCTGCCAGTTGGTCAAGGCAGAGCACTAGAGCTTAGGGGGACCTTGCAGTCATTGGATATTCCCGTGTGGAAGTGGGTGCACATCTCTATGAACTTCGTGACAGGTTTGCTGCAAACTTAGAGGAAGAATGACACCGTGGAGGTGATCGTAGATCGGCTAACTAAGTTTGCTCACTTCCTAGCCATTCGAGTGAAGCTTTTGATGCATCGTCTAGCAGAGCTTTATGTTTCTGAGGTGGTTCGGCTGCCTGGTGTTCCAATGTCCATCATGTCAGACAGAGACACGAGGTTGACCTCAAGGTTCTGGAGAACTCTGCAGGAGACCTTTGGCACAGTGCTCAACTATAACATAGCATTTCATCCTCAGTCAGATGGTCAAACAGAGAGGACTATCCAAACGCTAGAAGACATGCTCAGAGCATGTGCCTTAGACCGGCAAAGGAGTTAGGAGGACCATCTGCCATTGATTGAGTTCGCCTAAAACAATAGCTATCACTCGAGCATCGGGATGGCGTCGTACAAAGCTTTGTATGGTAGACCATGCAGGTCACTAATTTGCTGGAGTGAGGTGGGCGAGTGTCAGTTGATTGGTCCTGAGCTTGTGCAGCTGTATGCAGACAAGGTTGATCTGATTCGTAGTAGGTTGTTGGCTGCACAGAGTCGGCAGAAGAGTTATGCCAACATGAGGCAGAGACTGCTGGAATTTCTGGTGGGAGACTATGTGTTTCTGAAGGTGTCGCCAACTAAGGGTGTCATGAGGTTCAGGAAGTGTGGAAAGCTGAGTCCTCGCTATGTTGGCCCATACCAAATTACCCAGAGAATCGATGAGGTTGCTTATCGGTTGGATCTACCACCAAAGATGTCTTCTATGCACGACGTGTTCCATGTCTCCATGCTGAGGAAGTGTCTGGTTGACATATCTCATGTGATCCTAGTTCAGCTAGAGGGGCTCCAACCAGATCTATCCTTTGTGGAAGATGTCGTCCATATTATCGACCGCAAGGAGCAAGAGCTGCGGAATAAGGTGATTCCACTAGTCATGGTGCAGTGGCAGCATCACAGTCAAGGAGGCCACGTGGGAGCGCGAAGAAGCCATCCTAGCTCAGTATCTGTATCTTTTCGCCTACTAGTGATTTCGAGGGCGAAATCTTCCTTTAAGGTGGTTAGAATGTAACACCTGTAAATTCATTTTGTAATTATTTACATTTTAATTAATTTATTCTTGGACGGATGTTACTATTCTGAGGCCTGTTTGGGCATTTTTGTGATTTCGAGCTTTGGCCTCATGGACCAACTTCTACTTGTGTGTTCCTGTGGTTGGCACTATGCGTTGTGACACTGTCCTTGTGGGCCCATGTGTGGGGCCCGTGTTTATGGGCCAGTTGTTGTGGCTGGTGGCTAGCTCATGCTGGGAGCCTAGTGGTTGGACGGTGTGGCTGAAGACGTGTAGATGAGTGTGCATACTTGGGTTGATGGGCATGTGCACAGCAACTTCCTCCCTCACATATAAATGCATGCTTGGGGCAAGTCTTCTCCAATACACCTCCCTCTCTTCTCCTCCTGGCCATTTTCCCCTCCCCTATTTTCCAATGGTGACCGAGCAGAGCGGGACCACCAAAGCGCAACCAAGCTTTCCCTTCCCCCTTCCTTTCGTTTCCCCTCCCTCCACTTTCCCTTCTTCTTCACTCCTTCCCCCTCCTTGTTGGTGGGTGCAGGTTAGGGGAAACAGAGAGAGACCAAGAGTAGGAGAGAGAGAGAGAGAGAGAGAGGCAGAGGCACTACTGGTGTTCCGACCGGTAAGTGGATCCTAGACGTCATCCTCAGCATCATGCGTGCTCAGAGAATAGCCAAGGATGTGTGGGAGGCGAGCTGCTCATCGGTGGTGCGGTGATTGGTCGGAATTGGGCATTGGGTCACTAGAGAGCTCATTTCAGGTACGCACCTGCATTCCAATGAGTAGAAATCATGTAAAATGGTAGAAATGCCTAGGATGCATGTAATCTAGCCTAAATTTAATGTTTTGGAATTTATGGTGATTTATTATGCCATTTATGGCTTTTATGGTGGTTGTTGTGGTTTGGGTCCTTTTTGACCCCTCAATGTTTGCAAATTTATATCTTCCTGTGTAATGAACGGATTTTGGTTTTGTTTGTGTGGATTTGGAGTAGACTCGAGGGTCTACCACACATGTTTTACTTGAAATTTTTGGTGGTTGTTTAGTAGGCCCGTCCTTGGTTCCCACTTCGGGCGAATTTTGGATCCCCTATCTCAAGCTGTCTGAATTCTGATAGAAAAATAGGGGCAGAGCCGATTGTGCGGACCACATGTGCAGGTTCGTTAGCGATTTTGGCCCTTGGTCTAGGCTCTGCTCGCTTTCAGACAAAATGCCTGGGGCGCGGTCCACATGCATGGGTCTGGTAGGACTTTTTGGAGGTATTTCCTAGTTTGCTGGTAAAAATGTATTTTGAATGTAATGGCTTCCCGATTTGGTTTGTTTTGCCCATTTGAGATGGGAGCATGGGCCATCAGTGGTGGTCTTGTAGGACACCTAATGCGCGGTTTTGTTGAGGTTTTGAAAGAGTTTTCCAAATATATAAAATGATTTTGGAAAATGTTTTTGAAAGAGATGGTTGGCCCATTTTGAAAAATGATTTTCCTAGTTTTCTGTGTGCGGATCGACACACCGTGGCATCGTGTCGTCCAGACCAGGAAAAGTGATGACATTCTCTGGTGGTTGGGCTTGTCTCCCTGGTTGAGGTTGGGGGCTGAGACACCTGAGGCTGAGGACCATCGAGTCTCAGAGGTATGAGACTCCTTAACGGTCGTCTCAAGGCTAGGGTTGTGGTCCATGGGTTGAAACGTCTTATGGCATGACAGAAAGGTATGATACTCCTACTGTTGTTGTGAGCATTGAAGCTCGGGTGTTGTCAGGTGTGGAGGTATGACACTTCCTCCTGAGCACCATGTGGAGGACACCATGAGGAGGCATACCCTATGGTGGCCAATGCGGGTGAGACACGTGCTCTGTAGTTCATAGTGTCCTAAGAGACAGGACTGCCTTCCCAAAGGGGTTGGCTTTGTGAGGATTCTCCAGGTAGAAAAATCATGGAACGACACGGCTCCTACATAGGGTGGCACGTCATGGCAGTGCAGTGCACCACGGTGACTACTTGAGGCCATAGTTGGTTGTCTGGCGTCGGGCTTCTCGACTCACTGTATGTGGTTTTGGTCATTGAGGGCTTTGTTTATGGTTTTGGGTTAATAGAGCCTTGTTTGCTACTTTGGTCGATGTGGGCCATGTTTGCTGTGGTTTTGGGCCTATTGGGCTTGGTTGGTCAATTTGGTAGTTTTGAAGAAAATGATTTGCAAAATGAATTTAAATGAAATTAATTATAATTTTGTTTTCCATCGTTTTCGTGGGGTGCATGCTGAGTGGCTTTTGTCACTCATGCTTTCCTCGTAGTTTTAGGTTGTAGGTGCAGGCATGTAGATGAGTTTTAGCATAGTGCACATAGTCAGAAGTCTCGTAGCTACACACATAGGCTCCTGGTATATGATATTTCTGTTTAGCTTTTAATTTCTTGTAATTTAAATTGTTTTAAATTATTACGGGAATTAAGGGCATTACACTGCCGCTCACCTACCTCACTCCAACAAGTGGGCGTCCTCCATGGCCTACCATACAATGCCTCATATGGCGCCATCCCGATGCTGGCATGGTAGCTATTGTTGTAGGCAAACTCTATAAGTGGCAGATGATCTTCCCAACTGTCCCCAAAATCCTGAGCATAGGCTCGCAGCATATCTTCTAGGGTTTGGATTGTCCTTTCGATCTGACCATCTGTCTGAGGATGGAAGGTGGTGCTGAAGTTCAATACTATCTTAAACGCCTCCTGTAGAGCTCTCCAAAATCTGGATGTAAATCTGGTGTCTATGTTAGACATGATCGATACTGGGACCCCTTGTAGCCTGACTATTTCTACCACGTATAGTTCTGCTAGTTGCAGCAAGGGAAGACTCACTCTCATAGGTAGAAAGTGTGCTGACTTGGTGAATCGGTCGATGATCACCCACACTATATCATTCTTTCTTCTAGTTTTGGGCAATCCTATGACAATGTCCATCGACACATGCTCCCACTTCTAGACTGGGACATCCAGATGCTGCAGGGTTTCTTCGGCCTTTTGATGCTCTATTTTCATCATGTGGTAAGTTGCACACTTCTCCACATACTCCACTATTTCCCCCTTCATCCCAGGCCACCAAAAATTTCTCTTTAAATCATTATACATCTTGGTGCTTCCTGGGTGAACTGTATACCTAGACCAATGGGCCTCGTCTAGCAGACTCTTCTTTATCTCTTCTACCTAAGGTACATACAGTCGTAGATCGTACCTCAACCCACCATCTATGCCAACTGAGAAATGAGGTGTTGTTCTCGCCTCTAGCTTCTGCTAGGTGTCCCTAACTACTGATCTAAAATGATGGCTTCTACCATCCTTGGATGAACAGACAGGTTTGCTAACAGAGTCTTCACTACTCCTTAAGACTATCTCTATGGCCTACACTCGACCAGCTCCTATATCAGGTGCCATGCCTTGATCATCAGGCTGGCCATGATGTATGTGCACCTGCTCAGCACGTCTGCAACCACTTTCGCTTTGTCCAGGCGGTACAACAGGCTAAAATCATAGTCTATGATGTACTCCACCCATCTCTTCTGTCTCAAGTTTAAATCCTTCTGTGAGAAGATATACTTCAAGCTCTTATGGTAAGTGAAGACTTCAAATTATTCGTCGTATAAATAATGTCTCAAGATTTTCAAGGCAAACACCACTACTACCATCTCTAGGTCATGGGTGGGGTAATTCCTTTCCTGGTCCTTTAACTGTTAGGAGGCATAAGCTACTGCCTTCCTATGCTACATAAGAATGTACCCCAACCCAATCTTACAAGAGTCATTGTACACTATGAAACCTCCATTTCCCAATGGCAAAGTCAGAACTGGGGTCATGACTAGGCGATTCTTCAACTTTGTGAAACACTCCTTGCATTATCAATTCCAAGCAAAACGAGTCTCCTTTCTAGTCAATCTGGTCAATGGGGCAATCTTCGAGAAGTATTGGATAAATATTTGATAATAGTCTACTAGACCAAAAAAACTTCTGATCTTTCTTATTGTCTTTGGTCTAGCCAAACTGCTTATAACTTCCACCTTTGTTGGGTCTACCTTGATGCCTTCTCCTGAGATAATATGTCCAAGGAAGGCAACCTCCTCCAGTCAAAACTCGCACTTGGAGAATTTGACGTACAACTGGTATTGCCTCAATTTCTCTAGCACAATTCTCGAGTGTATCTGATGAATCTCTATATCTAGAAAGCATACCAATACATCGTCTACAAAAACTACGACGAACTGGTCCAAGTAGGGTCTGAATACCCTGTTTATCAAGTCCATAAATGTTGTCAGCGTGTTCGTCAGCCCAAATGACATGACCAGAAACTCAGTGGCCATACTTGGTCCAAAAGGCCGTCTTGTGTACATTGATCTCCCGGATCCTGAGCTGATGGTATCCGGATCTCAGATCTATCTTAGAGAAGACCGACACTCCCTACAGCTAATCAAATAAATCATCGATCCTGGGTAGCAGGTAGTTATTATTGATGCTAATATGATTCAGCATCTGGTAGTCAATGTACAATCAAAGTGACTCGTCCTTCTTCTTGATGAATAACACAGGTGCTTCCTAGGGCGAGACACTGGGATGGATGAATCCTCGATCCATCAGCTCTTACAACTGGCTACGAAGTTCTCTCAATTCTGCAGGTGCCATTCTGTACGAGGCCTTCGAAATGAGACCTGACCCTGACACCAAATCTATCACAAACTCTACTTCTTTGTGTGGCAGCATCCCTGGCAATTCCTTTGGAAACACATATGGGTACTCTCGAACCACCAAAATGTCTTGTATCCCATATATTGGTGAAGAGGACACCGTCATGCTGGCCAGGTGTCCCATGCATCCCTTAGCTTGATGGTGGTAGGCTTTGATGGTTGACATCAATTTCTTGGGTTCACCTGGCCGAACTTCATGTATCATACACCACCCTTGGCCTAGGCATTCTGCTAATATTCTCTTCTTAGCACAATCTATCACAAAATCTACTTCTTTGTGTGGCAGCATCCCTAGCAATTCCTTTGGAAACACATATGGGTACTCTCGAACCACCAGAATCTCTTGTATCCCATTTACTGGTGAAGAGGACACTGTCATGTTGGCTACGTATCCCATGCATCCCTTGGCTTGATGGTGGTAGGCTTTGATGGTTGAGATCACTTTCTTGGGTTCTCCTGGCCTAACTCTTTGTATCATACACCACCCCTAGCCTGGGCATTCTGCTAATACTCTCTTCTTATCACAATCTATCATGGTTGTATGTTGCACTAGCCAATCCATTCCCAGAATGACATCATACTCTTGAATGCCCATTAGAATAAGATTGGCGTAGAAATCCTTGTCTCCTAACTAATTGTTGATTGACCGTAAATACTTCCATGCTAAGGTATGCTCTCCCAATGGAGTCACTACATCGAGCTAGAAAGCTAACCTAGTTGGTCTATCTCCAATCTTAGCCGCAAATGACTCAGAGATAAAAGAAAAGGAGCTTCCTGAGTTGAATAGAACTTGGGCCATATGATCAGCCACAACAAAAGATCCTAACATTCACACACAACATAGCCATAATTATTACAGACAATAGTGCCAAATACATAAGAGTCCATAATACAACACTCATACATATCCATACTAACAACAAACTTTACTGCTCTTTACCTTCTACAATGTTCCCTGAGGAACCAACATTTGGAGTAGTAATAAAGAAGAATCTCCCATTGGTCGGCTGGCGAGGCACATCTACGGTTGTCTTTTAGGGCTCGGGACAATTCTTCTGAAAATGTCCGCTCTTTCCATAGTTGTAGCAAACCACATCACTAATTCCTTGGTGTCGGAATTTGCATTGTGCCGCAAAGTATCCCATCCTCTTGTAGACATTGTAGGGTCCTCTCCTTACACCACTGGTGGAACCGACTTGACTTGATCTAGCACTACTCCTCTTAGCAACACTGCGCCCTTCTGCAATCTCAGAGTGCTCCTTTCTCTTCTTCCCAGAGCTAGGTGTGATGGAAGCAAATGGTCGTTGAGAGAACCTCGTCCCCTTTTCCTTGGGGTACTCCTCCTGAAACAGCCAGTACTCATCTTCATAGCGAGTTGCTAACTCTGTTGCATTAATCGCGCCTGGCACCAGAAACCAAGAACCCTCGATTTGAGTACTGGGTGCAATCTCTCTACAAATTTCTTCGCTCGCTACTTCTCAGTGATTATGGCCAGAGAGAACTACTCTAGTCGGTGGAATTTGGCCTCATACTCTGCCACTGTCATGTTCTCCTACTTCAAATTCCAGAAGTCTTTATCTAACTTGTCCCTCTCGTTTTCAGGGAAAAATCTCTTGTAGAACACCTCTTGGAATTCTTCCCAAGCGATCATCAATAGGTCCTGGTTAGGGAACTTAGTGCGGCAAGTTGCTCTCCACCACTAGTTGGCGTTGCCCTTGAGCTGGAGCATTGCTAGCCGAACTGACTTCTCTATTGAGCACTCCATGCCCACAAGGATCTTCTCCACCTCTAAGAACCAGGCTTCATACTCTTCTAGTTTCCCATGGTCGTCCAAGGTTGTCATGCTCAGCCAGCGAAACTGCGTGATCCATGGATCACCCTTGGTCTCGTCTCTATGGCCACCTCCGAGGGTCTGAACGAGCCATTGCATCATCTCAGCGGGTTATGAGGCAGTCATAACCCTCCAAGTGCCTCCCTCCTGCTCTACACCGGACCCTGATGCAGACGACCTACCTTGACCTTAGCCTGGACCTCTTAGTGCCATGCTTCCAACACAAACAAACACACAAGGTCAAGTGCAATCCATCTTCTTGTGTAGTCTTATGGAGCCACTAATCCGGATACTACCAAGCTGGTGCACTCAGTGCAACCTAGGCTCTGATACCACTTCTGCAACACCCTGCAACCACAGGGTGTCATAGAGCAATTCTAAACTAAGTTTGAGTCTACTAAACTAGTACGATTTGAAATTAAAATAAATACTAGCAACTACCCAGACCTGTGTGTGACTAGTGGCTCTCAAAAATCTCAAGCATCGAAACTGACTACACTCCAACTGTGCACCTAAAAAGCAAACAATTAAAAACGCATGAGTAACTTCTAAGTCACCCAGTATGCATTCCAACAAAATAACAGAAAACAGTCAAAATTCTAAACATAGGTTTCCAAAATAAAACTCTAATTGTCTTCTCTAGAAAGCTTTTCTATAAATCACTAATCTGGTTCTCACTAAACCAGAATTTGGATTAAAATTCTAGAAGAC
Organism: Posidonia australis; assembly: GCA_024699735.1. Lineage (NCBI taxonomy): Eukaryota > Viridiplantae > Streptophyta > Magnoliopsida > Alismatales > Posidoniaceae > Posidonia > Posidonia australis. The sequence goes on from JAMKQA010000117.1 coordinate 11,046, forward strand.
CCTTTTCAAGGAATTCTTGGTAAAACATGCTCTTTCAAAACTTTCTTTCATTTTATGAAAATCATGCGCTATTCTTATATATTTCTGGAAAACTAATCTAAGACTAGGTTCCAATCTAAATCTCAAATCTTAAATCTTGCAAAACACAAAATCTTGCTGAAACGAGTCCTAAAACACTAGTCCTATCTCAACTAGAATTGGCTAAAACTTAGAAGCCAAAACTAAACTCGATTCTACCCTAAAACTAATTATGAATCTAAAATCTGAAAATCTCTTTTTCTAGTGTAACCATGATCAAGGGTGACCTTGCCACACACAGTTGGAAGAGGCACCAACCTCAACCTCCTACACTGCTATCGTGAAAGTCCATGTGCAGGCATACCACCGTCTCGGCCAACAAGCTGTACTATTCTTTTCTCTTTTATATTCTAATTGCACAAAGATGCATTCTTCTAATGCCCCACTATCTTGTCTTGGTGTTTTAACGTAATATCTGTGCCCAAATTATCCAAAATGAAAGTAATTAAGTTATTGTAATCTAGATAATTAGCTTAATGATAAGATATTGGTGTTGAACCCTCTTTTAAGTGGTGTGATCTCTGGTAATTTCCCCTATTGTATGATGTTTGGACCCGAGTGTGCCACGTGTGCACGTGTGGGACCGAGTAGGGCCAGATCAAGAGTCAAGTCAACTCAGCACAGTGCCACATAGCCTCCACTACCATTCACTATGCATCCTCACCCTCGTTGCAGCTTTGCGCCATACCTCGTCGATTCACCGACATCTTTGGGACTTGTTAGCGACGTACGGCAACAAGAAGGGGTGGCTGCTACAAAAGAGGAGAAGAAGAACCAGAGAACCAGAGAGAGAAATAGAGCCAGAGAAAGGAAGAGGTGGCTGTTGTTGGTGGTGGAAAAGGACCTCTGAAGACCTTAGAAGCTGGAGGAGCACCGAGAAGGAGAGAGGAAGCCACCGAGGAGGGAGGATCGTCGAAGATCGTCTCTGTGTACGCGTCTCCGTTTTTCCCTTTCCTCTCCTACTGTTCTTGTTCAAATTTAGAATCATGCTAGGATTTTGAGTTAAATGCATGAAAATGGATAGATTTGAGTTGGATGATGAATGTATGGGCTTTTGGGGATTTTTCCATGAATTATGATGGATTTATGTTGATGTTCAAGAGGCATGCTACATTATTTTCAAAGACGTTCTCGAGCTTGTGATTTTTGTATCACAAGATATATGCTATGCTTTTGATGAATCTTGTCCCAAATAGTAGTAGACTTGGCATGCTAGATTACTTTTTTACATGTGAATTGTGGTTCACCAGATGGGGGTCTGTTGGAGGTCCCAATTCCGGTGAACGAGTGGCCAAGGGCCAAGCTCTATCCCCATGAAACCGGTATTTTGGCATGCTGAATCAGTTCAACACGTTGAAATCCTGTCAAATTAACCCCAGATACTTGATTTTGGTAGACCAAAATCATTCGATCTACCGAATTAGGAGATTTTGGTAGACTAAAATAGTTCAGTCTGTTGAATCAGAAGATTTCGTTAGACCATTTAATTTCGGTCTACCGAATCAAGGACTAGATTTGTTTTGCCAAAATTTTTCCTTAGTAAAGTAATAATGCCTGGTTTATGTATTTTTGGCATGAATAAGGATTTCTTGAGATTTAAGCAAGAAACATAGAGAAGTTATTTCAAAAACGAAAAGTTTTACAGAAAAGATTCCCATAATGGGAAAGATTTAGTATAAAGATTTCAAAGAAAATATTCATGTTTTCAAAATAAGATTTCTAGAGCTGGCCCTGGTTAGAGAGACTGGGTGCCCAAAGAAGGTGATGAATGGGCCAGGTATGATGACTTGTGAGCTCAAATACTAAGAAAGAACGGGACATTGGGAAACGCATCCCCGTGTAAAGAGAAAATAGTAAGAGCCTGTTGGCTCAAAAGGGCCTGTGGAGCCCAAGAGTGCAGCCTGTTGGCCGAGGTAGACGGTGGAATGCCCAACATGGGGACTTTTACTATGATAGCGTAAGAGGTTGAGGTTAGTGCCTCTCCCTCTGTTTGTGGCCAAGTCACCTCTGATCAAGGTAGCACCAGAAAAGAAAAGAGTTTTTAGATTGGTGATGCAGAATTAGATTTAAGCTAGAATCGAGTTGAGTTTTAGCTTCTGTGATTTAGCCAGATTCTAGGGAGACGAGACCAGAGTTTAGGGCTAGTTCCAACCAATATTTGTGTTTCAAACAGATTCAAGATTCGTATTTTAGGCAGGACTCTAGTCCCCAAGTTGTTTTCCAGATATACATTAGAATAGTGCATGAGATTTAGAAAAGAAAGAAAAGATTTGAAAAGAGCATGATTTCTCTGATATTTCCTGAAAAGAATTTACCATAATTTTATTCAAAACGATTTCCAGAAGAGTTTAAGAAAACTTTGGAAAACCTAGAATTAAGTTTATAAGTATTTTCGGCCATGTTTCTCTTTGTCGGTGCGTCTTAGGTGACTTAGAAGTCACTCATGCGTATTTTTACTTTGTCTTGTTTTCTGGTGCTTAGTTGAAGTGCAGTCTAGTCAGTGTTAAGAGACAAGAGCCACTAGCTACACACACAGGTTCTGGGTAGATTGCAATTTAATTTCTCGTTATAAGTGCATTAATCCTAGTATAGTAGCTTAGATTCCGTAGTATCCAGTCTAGGGGCGTTATAGAGTGATATCAGAGCACTAGGTTGCATTAAGTATACCGGCTTGGTGGTTTCCGAGTTAGTGGCTTCATAGGACTGCACAAGAAAGAGAGTTGCACTTGACATTTGTATTTTGTGCTGGCAACGAGATGCAGAGAAACCGAGGTCGTGGTAGGACCTCAATGTCAAGTTCAAGTGTAGAGTAGGGCAGAGGTACCTAGCAAGACATGAGACACAAGCTAGGTGAGATGATGCAAGGATTCGTCCAGTCCATTGGTGGTGGCTACAAGGACGAGGCCAAAGGTGATCCGTGGATAAAGTAGTTCCGCCATTTAAGGACGCAAACCCTAGATGGTTGCGGCCAGCTAGAGGAATGTGAGGCAAGGCTCTAAGAGGTGGAAAAGATACTAGAGGGCAAGGAGTGCCCAGTAGAGAAGTGGGTTTGACTAGCCACGTTCCAGCTTAGATGTGATGCTGACCAGTGGTGAAGGTCTACACGCTGCACCAAGTTCCCCAACCAGGACCTGCTGATGATCACCTGGGAAAAGCTCCAAGAAGTATTTAATGAGAGGTTCTTCCTCAAGCATGAGAAGGACAAGCTAGACAGGGACTTCAAAAACTTAAAGCAGGGGAATCTTTCTATAGTAGAATATGAAACCACCTTCCACCGACTGGAGCAATTTTCCCAGACTATTGCCAACGAGAAGGGCCGAGCCAAGAAGTTCGTGGAGGGGCTGACTCCAGCACTTAGAGCAAGAGTTCTTGGGTTCCAGTGCCAGACAATGACCGACACAGTGGAGCTAGTAGCTCGCTATGAGGATGAGCGCCAGCTATTTCAAGAAGTGTTCCCTAGAGGAAAGGGGAAGAGATTCTCTTAGCGGTCTTCTGCTTTTGGTACATCCAGCTCAACAAGTTCTGGAAACTTTGAGAAGAAAAGAAAGGAGCGTCCTGAGTCTGCTATGAAAGGGCACAATGTTGATAGGAAGAGTAGTGTCGAACCTAGTCAGACTGGTTCCTCCAATGGTGTAGGAAGAGGACCCTGCAATATCTGTAATAAGATGGGGCATATGGCAGCACGGTGCAAATTCTGACAGTAGAGGCTAGATGGGGTGAGGTGCTACAACTGCGAAAAGACCGAACACTTCCTGAAAAGTTGCCCAGAACCCTAGAAGACAGTCGAAGATGAGCCCCGACAACCTATTAAGGGGAGAGATTTCTCAATCTCTGTTCCAGATGCAAGTCCCTTAGGGGACGTTGTAGAAGGTAAGGAGCAGTCAGAATTATTATAGATATGTGTAATCGTGTTGTACTATGAACCTTGTACAATTAGCACTGGTATCTATAATAATATTTATGATTGTATTTTGTATGAATGTTAGGATTCTTTGTCATAGCTGATCGAATGGCCTAAGTTTTATTTGACTCAGGTAGTTCATTTTCATTTATATCTGAGTCATTTACGACCAAGGTTAGAGACAAACCTACTAGGCTAGCTTTCCAGCTAGATGTAGTGACTCTATTAGGAGAACACAGTCTAGTATGGAAGTATTTGAGGTCAGTCAATATTCATCTAGAAGATAAGGATTTCCAGGCCAGTCTGATTCTGATGAAAATGCAAGAGTATGACGTTATTTTGGGAAAAAACTGGCTAGCACAACACTCAACGATGATATATTGTACCAAGAAGAGGGTCCTAATAGAGTGCCCAGGCTAGAGGTGGTGCATGATACAAGGAGTAAGGCCAGAAGAGCCAAAGAAAATAATCTCAACAATCAAAGCATACCACCATCTAACCAAAGAATGCATGGGATACTTGGCAAACGTGATGGTGTCCTCTTCACCAGTGTTAGGAGAACAAGACATCCTAGTCGTTGCAGAGTACTTGGACGTTTTTCTAGAAGAACTACCAGGGATGTCGCTACACAGAGAAGTGGAGTTTGTAATTAATTTGATATCGAAGTCAAACCCTATCTCGAAGGCCCTGTACAAAATGGTGCCAATTGAATTGAGAGAGCTTCGGAGTCAGCTGCAAGAACTTTTGGATAAGGGATTTATCTGTCTAAGTGTGTCGCCCTGGGGAGCACCAATGTTATTCATCAAGAAGATGGATGGCTCACTCCGATTATGCATTGATTATCGAATGCTGAATTGGATTACCATTAAGAACAAATATTCGCTACCTAGAATCGACAATTTATTTGATCAGCTGCAGGGAGCATCAGTCTTCTCCAAGATAAATCTAAGATCCACATACCATCAGCTTAGGATCTAGGATATTGATGTGCATAAGACGGCCTTCAGAACCTAGTATGGTCATTATGAGTTCCTGGTCATGCCATTTGGGCTGATGAATGAACCAGTAGCTTTCATGGACCAGATGAACAGAGTATTTAGGCCCTATTTGGACCATTTCGTTGTCATTTTTGTAGATGACATATTGGTATATTCTTCAGAAGTAGAGACCCATCAGATTCACTTGAGGATTGTGTCGGAAACACTAAGGCATCATCAGTTATACGCTAAGTTCTCCAAGTGCGAGTTTTGACTAGCAGAGGTAGCCTTCGTCGGACATATTATCTTAGGAGAAGACATTAAGATAGATTCAGCCAAAGTGGAAGTAGTAAGCAGTTGGGCTAAACCGAGAACAATAACGAAGATCATAAGTTTTCTCGGATTGATTGATTATTACCGAAGGTTTATCCAAGACTTTTCGAGAATTGCAGCCCCATTGACCAAATTGACTCAGAAGGAGGCTCCATTTACTTGGGATGAGCATTGTAAGAAGAGCTTCAATGAGCTGAAGGGTCGTCTGGTCACGGCCCTAGTTCTGGCATTGTCATCTAGTAGTGGGAGTTTCACAGTGGAAAGTGATGCTTACGAGACTGGATTAGGGTGCATCTTGATGCAACATGGGAAGGTAGTAGCATATGCCTCTTGTCAGTTAAAGGACCACAAGAAAAACTATCCCACCAATGACTTAGAAATGGCTATAGTAGTGTTCGCCTTGAAGATCTAGAGACACTATTTGTATGGCGAGCAATTTAAAGTCTTCACAGATCACAGAAGCTTAAAGCATATCTTCACATAAAAAGACTTGAACGTGAGACAGAGAAGATGGGTGGAGTATATCAAAGACTATGATTTTAGCTTGTAGTACCACTTGGGTAAAGCAAATGTGGTCGTAGACACGCTAAACAGGCGCACCCATGTCATGGCCAACATTATGATTAAGGAGATGGAGGGGTTGGTCGAGTGTAGACCACGAAGGCAATCTCAGGGAGCGGTGAGGACTCTATTGGCAAATCTAGCTTTTCGTCCAAGAATGATAGAAGCCATCATAGTGGCCTAATAGTTTGATCCCTTTGTGAGGGACACTTGGTAGAAGATCAAGGCTGGAGAGGTGCCTCATTTCTCAGTTGGTGTAGACAGTGGATTGAGGTACAATCTACGGTTGTACGTGCCTCAATTAAAGAAGTAAATAAGAGTTCGCTTGATGAGGCCCACCAGTCTAGATACACCGTCCACCCAAGAAGCACCAAATTGTACAAAGTTTTAAAGAGAAACTTTTGGTGGCCTGAGATGAAAAGAGAAATTGCAGAGTTTGTGGCAAAGTGCGTAACTTACCAAATGGTAAAGATAGAGCATCAAAAACCCAGAAGAACCCTACAACATCTGGGTATTCTAGTTTGAAAGTGGGAGCACTTGTCAATGGACTTTGTCACGGGATTGCTCAAGACCAAAAGAAAGAATGATACGGTGTGGGTGATCGTAGACCGACTCACCAAGTCAGCGCGCTTTCTGCCAATGAGAGTAAGTCTTCCCTTGCCGCAGCTAGAAGAATTGTATGTGATAGAGATAGTCAGGCCACATGGGGTCCCAGTATCGATCGTATCTGATAGAGATACCATATTTACATCTAGATTTTAGGGAGCTCTGTAAGAGGCATTTGGGACAGCATTGAACTTCAGCATCACTTTCCATCACCAGATAGTTGCTCAAACCAAAAGGATGATTCAGACCCTAGAAGATATGTTGCAAGCTTGTACCCTGGATTTTGGAGACAATTGGGAAGATCATTTGCCACTTATAGCTTATCACGGGATTGCCCAAGACCAAAAGAAAGAATGATACAGTGTGGGTGATCGTCAACCGACTCACCAAGTCAGCGCACTTTTTGCCAATAAGAGTAAGTCTTCCCTTGCCGCAGCTAGCAGATTTGTATGTGATAGAGATAGTCAGGCTACATGGGGTCCCAGTATCGATCGTGTCTAATAGAGATACCAGATTTACATCTAGATTTTAGGGAGCTCTATAGGACGCATTTGGGACAGCATTGAACTTCAGCATCACCTTCCATCACTAGATAGTTGGTCAAACTGAAAGGATGATTCAAACCCTAAAAGATATGTTGCAAGCTTGTACCCTAGATTTTGCAAGCAGTTGGGAAGATCATTTGCCACTTATAGCTTCGCCTACAACAATAGCTATCACTCCAGCATTGGGATGGCCCCGTATGAGGCATTGTATGGTAGACCATGCAGAACATCCACCTGTTGGAGCGAGGTAGGCGAGCGGTAACTAGTGGGACCTAAGATCGTGTAGCAGTATGAGGATAAAGTGAAGCTTATCAGAATGAGATTGCTAGCTGCGCAGAGCAGACAGAAGAGTTATGCAGACCAGAGGCGTTGTCCCTTAGAGTTCGAGATGGGAGACTTCGTCTTCCTTAAAGTGTGACCAACCAAGAGTGTAGCAAGGTTTGGTAAAAGAGGCAAGCTAAGCCCTCGCTACATCGAGCCCTACTAGATCATTAGAAGAGTTGCTGAGGAGACATATAAGCTGGACCTGCCTCTAGAGTTGTCTAGTGTCCACAGCGTCTTCCACGTGTCGATGTTGAGGAAGTGTTTAGTTGATGCATCCCAGATTATTCCAGTGTAGCCAGAAGAGCTTCAACAGGACTTGTCAGTGGCAAAGGATGTCGTGCAGATATTAGACAGAAAAGAGCAAATCCTCAAAAATAAGATTATCCCTCTGGTATTGGGATAGTGGCAGCACCATGGAGTAGAGAAGGCAACCTAGGAGCGTGAGATAGACATTTTAGCACAATACTCCCACCTAATGTATTTGTAGACACCCCACTTTGGAAGCCACTTGTTGGCAGATTTCTCCAAAAGAGTGCATCGACGACAACGACGCACCTCCCCACACCAAAACCCATTTTACACTCCAAAACTAAGCCTAAAACCCCAAATCCAAACTTAACACCCTATTTCCAACCCACATGCAACATGAATGAAACATGTAGGACGAAAAACAATGCAACCTAATGCTCAGTCATGCTATATGTGTTCAAAATTGAGACGCTTGCGCATAGGAGTTGCATCAATACAACCTGCTAGGGAGGTACACAAGGTCATTCCTCCCGATACTCAAAAACTCCAAATAGTAAACATCATTGCTCTAATGGATGAATGCTAAAACAATGTGTGAAATCATGTAATGCTAAATGCTATGCAAAAGTTCGAGTAAAATACGTAGGAAACAATTCTCAAACATGAGAATCAAAACCAATCGATAAAATCATGCAAGTCAAAGCTCTGCCTCGTTGTTTACGCTCTAGACCAGGGCATAGTGTGCCAAAGAGATGTGCCTATTTGTTGTGCCTGGTTATTATGCCAAGTAATTGCATCTGAGGTACCATGTTTCAGACAAGGAGCTTCACTGCCAAATTCCGACGAGTGATTGATGAAAACCAATCATGCAAACACCAAGGAAGCTAAGGACAACACTAAAGAACAAAGCAGTATAATAAAACATGATCGAAAGCATATGCTCCATCTTCCCTGCCACCCTTGACCACTGTTGGATTCCACCGTTGTCCACAACCGTGAACTCAGGTCGCAGGCTCTGGGGGAACCGCTCCGACGAGGGTGGAGGGTGCAAGAGGAGAGAAGAGGGTGTAGTGCAAGTGTGAATGAAGGCAATGCAGTTCCACCCCCAAGCTCACTAAGCCTCACCAAAAGTCTTGAGGCTCGATCAGCCGTGGAGGAGGTCGTGAGTGCCAGAGAGCTCCTTGGAGCGACTCGATGGAGAGAGAAGGCAAAGATGTGCATGGACAAGCTCACCTCGTGCTCATGGGCCAATGGCCTAACATGGACAAAGAAGTCGTCGTCAGTGACTGAAGAGTGCAAAGCGTGAATGACCGAGAAACAAGCGAAAAGCATGCAAAGGAAGAATGATAAAACAATGCAGAGTGAGAGGTGACACCCAAGAATGTACGACAGGGGCCAAAATTACTTGTGAACGTGAGTTGGATATCCCTCCAACGTGGCTCGTAATGGCACTTCTCCAAACTGGTGGCGACGGAGGCAGGGATTGTTTGGATGCAAGGGTGCTAGAGATGCTTGTGGGTGTTGTGGAATGGAATCCTTCAGGTGCTAAGATTGTGCATTTGGTGAAGGGATGGTGCAAAGGTTTGGGAGGCTTGGGTGGTCTAGCTATCTATTGGTCGTCGTAGGATGCTAAGGGTTGTCAAAAATGCTGGCCCCATGATGCATGAGATGTCAAGAGCTTGAAAGGCAAGGCAACAACGAGTCTTGAAGCCCAAACGTCACAAGGACGCAGTGACATGCAATGGTGCAATGGATGCACATCTAGTGAATTAATCGATATCAAGGCAATGTGCGCCAAGTAAGTGTACCACAGAGTTGCATTAGGAAATTGCACCAGGTAGGTGTGCCTGATATAATGCAAGACTTGTTGGCTGGATCTTGGGCCTACTCCTTGCATGTTAGACCACCAAAAGAGCTTTGGTTCCTAAGGCTAGTAGTTTTGCTAAGGTTTAGACTAAACTTAGGGTCATGGATTGGTTTAGAGGTGCTAGGTGGATTTTGATGTTTGGGAAGCACCTCGTCGCAACTAGAGCATGCTCCTCCGAAAGAGTCCATCAACAAGTAGTCTCAAAATTAAGATGTCTACACCATGCTATACATCATTTTAAGTATCTCAAAATTATCTTTCCAATGCATCCTAAATCACTGAAATTTGATATCAAAATCTCGAGATATCAATAAAATAATTTACACATATATCTTCGTAAACAGCAAACTGTGAGCTCAAGCCATTGAATAATAACAATTAATGCTAACAAAAACCTCTAAAAAATACTATAAACCACTGACACAACAAGATCTATCAAGCATCTCTAATTACAATTAAAAGCACTCAATGACGCGTGTATCTTGAGTCCAAGCTTCACAACCTACCAACACAGTGAACCCACCTTCAACCGCCTGAAACCTCTATCAGAGCTCTAGATTCCGCCACTCTCGTCTCTAAACGAACTTGATCAAACCACACCGAGCCCACATAGCAACCAAAGCATAGAGAGAAACAAAATCAAATACATACATAATGAGGGAACCCAACACCAAACCAAGTCCAACTCACCTCTATACATAGCACACACACAGAGTGGAGAGATCAATGGTTATAATCCTCTGTACACCTCCCTCCAAGTGGCCCCTTCCTCTTCTTCTTTTGCTGCATGGGTGCGTGTCGGTGTATTAGGCAATGCAACCCTTCCTTTATGTAGTCACAAACTTAAGTCAAGCAAAGGTACAAACACCGACACACCACACAAACACCACATTCATCCAACAACAACCGCACAACACTTACGTCAACAATTTCATAATGCAAAGCAAGTGTCTATACACACCCTCCACCTTTAACATAAGACACTAGGCATGCACACTTATGCCACCACAGGTCACTTGCACAATCTTATGTAATCCACTTATGCATAAGGCCAATTAACAATTATGAAATACCTCCAAAATAATCCTTCTAATTATCATCAAAATTCTATAGGGCCAACATCAACAACCATAAACTATAATAAGAATCTCTACTAAAAGCATCCTCAAATAAATTATAACCACCATCTCAAAACCAAGTGGGATAACTGCTCCCCAAGCAAAATCCCACACCTACAACACTCTGGACCACTAAAATGCGTGAGTAAACCACGTCAGGAAAACACGCTAGTGAACAACGCAACCAAACGACGCTTGTCACCCACACTAAGAACACGTGCTTCAAATACACAACCTGAAAGCACAAGCAAAGATAACAAACGTTATAGAAATCAAATTCAAAAATCATAGCATTAATAACAACATTAGAACAAAACAACTACCAAGACCCTCGATGTGCAGCTAGGTGACTCGTCTCTATGCACTAAGAAGCAATCCAACTTCTAATCTACACCTGCAAAACATAAATCAAACACACATGAGTGATCACTAAAAAATCACCCAATACACACCCCACAACTATGAGAAAATCACTGCCAAGATAGAAGAAATATGTGAAAAATTCGAATCCAAAGCACAACAAACGACTCATACGCACATCTCAAATGCACCACAACTTCTACAGTTCATCTAATCATAGACAAACCATCAATTCACTAAAGAACCAAAAGCACAGAAAACCAAACAAACTCAAGAGCATGCGGGGAAACTTTAAACAAGTTATCTCCCAAAACTTAAGACCATAAGAAACCAAAATCACCATAAAACATGATACACTCAAACTCTAAGATGTGCATCAAAAGGTCATATCCAAAACCACTGAAACAACACAACCACACCTAAACCTGTCGTGTTGCCCAACGCCAAGCAGTCGACATTGACCCACAAGCAACTGCCAAAGCACACTACATTGCCAAAAATGATACGTCCTCTAAGGAGTCCTTCTATTTCAGGTCCAACCTCAGAAGAATTCTCTACACTGTCCACTCTAAGGACATCACCAAAAGCAAAACACATGCATGTCATGCTCTAACCAAACTCCACAAGGTCCACACTCTCAACGTCCTAGTCTTAACATCTAGAGTGACCAATGTCTCATATCTCCACGTCCAACCAGCACCTAAACTCTCAGACCTCAACCTCGATCTAGTGAATGACTACCCAGAGGTATCATACCTCTTGAATCCATCGACACTTACCTACAACCTCTTAGTCACCAAACATCAACCTAAGCCTTGTCCTCGACCACCCAAGAATATTATCATATCTCCTAATATCAACAACACAATCCTTCAAATTATTGGTCAACAAAGCAAATCAATAGTAAAACCTTTCAAATCTATTTTCATCATTTTCCAAATGACTTTGAAAACATTTAAAATTATTCAAAACACCATATCAATCACTAATAGAAACAGACTGTTGTTCAATACCAAAACACGTGACCCAAACTCATGGTTGAAATGCGTAACACAGACACCCACTACTAAAAACTACACTTTTGAGTAATAAATCAATCCAAAAACACATAATATTATAAATCAAATTGAAGGTCTAGAAATCTACTTTACAATAAAACAAATTTTACATGAATCTGATAACTAGAGCTCGAGATATCATTAAAACAATGTAATAAGGTCAATCTAGAAAACAAAAATGCAATAGAAACCTACTCAAATTAATCAAATATATGGAGTATCAAGCACATTCAGGAGATCTCATGCTATACATCAAATTAAAGATCTCAAAAATATCTTCCTAACACACTTAATTTCATTAAAATCTAACATTCAATGTTCAAGATATGACCAAAAGAAGATTCATAACTTTTGAAAACTAAAAACTCAAGAGACTACTACTAAATATAATACTTTCAAAATACCATTATCAACCAAAATAATCGATATTATATACCATTTTGAATATCTAAATCTCTACTTTACAACAAGACTTAAATCATAATAATCCAACAACTAGAATCAAAGATAAAGAAGTGACAATGAAGAAAGATCTCTCTAAATCTACTACAAAGGTATCCTCAAAAAAGTAATGTAAGAGAAATACCCAAATCAAGCAAAACTACAGTTATCATACACTATCTTGAATCTTATTAAGTTCTCTCTTCAATGGGACAAGTCTCATATTTAACTAACATATAGAAGTCAAGTTACAATCAAATAAAAACATGAAGGTCATTCTTAAATTCAAAAGTGCAACAGGAAATCCCAGCTCATTGTCAAGATCTTGTCCTCCTACCAAACGAAGTGGATGAAGATACACTCTAGCTCAACAACAACAACTATTGGGAGACGGAAAACTATAGCCAATGAACGAAAGAGGCAGAGAGCAGACTCGATAAGCTGCACACGACCCACAAGAGCTAAGTGGCACCTTTGCCAGCCAACAAGCATGCAATGCACCCAAGGAGCGGTTGGTAGAGATCAAGGGAGATTCTTTTGGAGGTCAACAAGAGCCCAACGTATAAGACCAGGAAGCACCCCTCCACCATGCCAAGAGAGGAGCAAAGTGTGCCAAAGTCCACCCATGTGCCACCAAAGAAGACTGCACTCTTAGTGTCACTCATCCATAGCCTAGAGATGCAGTCAAACTGTGTCAAGGTACTCCAAATGCCCCACGTCAAAGCAAGCAACGCCAACGTGGGATATCACCACTAGGGCCTTGTGGAGAGGCACGACATCACTCACATCCACCACATGTGCCATCAACCTTGAGAACACTTCCATCGCCAAGACAAACAAGGAGGAGGTGATGGGATCACCTTGGAAGAGACTGTTTGACGCCAAGAATGGCTGCGAGCACCAACCGTTGATGCAAATGACAAAGGTTGCCCAAAGAATAGCACCGATGAGCGCACCCTTCTCACTAAACTCAATTGTAGCATCACACTATGAACACCCAGTCCACAGTGTCAAGCCTTCCAGAGGTCCACCTTGCACACCATCTGCTCACAACTACGATCAATATGGAACCTACTAACAAGCATGCGTGTAATGACAATAGCATCTGAAATCAAGTGTCCCTGAATGAAAGCACACAGGCCAAGATCTACCAGACCAAGGAGTGACCTGAGGCACTCCACGAGCACCCTAGAAATGAGCCAATATAGGACATTGCATAGAGCAATAGGCCTAAAGTTAGAGATGCACCTCAGCATGTCACACTTCGACAACAACTTAACAGAGGTATGGTTGACTGAGCATAGGAGCTTAGAAGACTTAAAGAAATTGTTGATTCCACTGAGCAAGTCCTCCTTGATCACACACCCCAAGTATCCTTGAAGAAGAAGTAACTAAACTTGTTGGGGTTCAAGGCCTTATCCTTGTTCATGCTCCAAACGACATCGTGCAACTCCTCCAAAATGACCAAGGTCATGAGGCAACAGTTGTTCTCATCAATCACATGTCAAGGAAGAAGGTCTGATGGCACTAGAGTGTGAGGGGCATTCACATTGAGGACACCCTAGTAGAAAGATCTAGTGGTTGCCAAAATCACCTCAAGGTGGGTACTAACTCAGCTATTAGTATACAACCACTGGATCTCGTTTTGTGCATGGTAAACCGAGAACAAATGGTGGAAGAATGCCAAGGTGAAATCCCCGACCACAAGCCAAGCCACCGTGGATCGCTGGCGAAGAACTAACTCCTCCTAATCAAGAGCACTCTTCAATCTATCCCACAAGCCGCAGTAGTGCCTCCTTAGCCACGAGCGAGCAGGCAAAGCCCCGCACCTGGTCGAGGGCCACATGGATGCCATCTGAGCAAGGAGGATGCACAAAGGCAAGAGACCCCAGAAACTAAGCAGCCAGAACCTCTGCAAGATGATGGCAGAGCTACGCAACCTCGAAAGGAGCATTTTCGAAGTTCTCATGCACCCAACGAGCAAGCCTCCTCCTTGTAGTGGCCATCAACAAAGTTAGTTGAAACATAAGTGCCACACCTCCAGTCCTCCACGTATCCCGGACAACATTCAAAAAATCAAAATGATCTGCCCAATGATTGAAGAACTTAAACGTCTTGGGAAGCCGAAGACGACCAGTGGCAAGAGAGATGGATAGTGGACAATGATCGAAAACCTCTCGATCATCCACCAGCACGGAGTTATCGGGAAAATGCAACCACTTCGAGGAAACAAAGTATCAATCAAGGCGCCACCGCATCAAGCAACCCCCAATCGAAGGCCCTACCCAAGTGAATGGATTGCTCAAAGAACGAACCTCAAGGAGGCTACAAGAGTCAATCCAATCATTGAAACCGTACATTACCGGGGCAGTTGGAGTCCCCTAAATGCTCCTTCATGCAATGAATGCAGTTGAAGTCCCCACATATCAATCAAACCACACCATGGGCTATACACAAGAGGTCAAACTAGAGAATCAACCTATCCCACAGGTCGTTGAACACATAGACAACAAATAGGAGGAAATATCACTCATGATTAGCAACATCAAAGGAAATGGCCTACGCTACCACAAATATCTTAGTAAGTGAGACCTCCTCGAGAGACCACATGACCAAGAAATGCCCCCTGGAGCACAAGAGAGCTTGTGATCCATGCACACTCTCAGCCATACCGCATCCGTAAACCGATCCACGACATCTATTGCCTTGAGCTTATGTTCAAGAACACACACAATATCATATCTACCCACAACAACCTTATTTCCCAACATCATTCTTCTACCTAAGGAGTTGGTCCCCCCTCACATTCCAAGTGAGGATTCTTGTCAATCAACACTTGGTCCAGTGCAACCTGCCCACCAGTGGCCACCCTATTTCAGTGCCATTGTTGAACATGAGCCTCTACCAACACCTCAAGCAAGTTGTGGAGCCTAGCAATAGCAGTGTAAAGGCCTTTCACCTTCCTTGCAGTTCGTTGATTGGAGATACGCTTCAAAATTGTCAAGACACCAATGTGCAAGCGACACTCCCTACTAGTAACGAGGGCTTCTTCAATGGTAGTAGCGTCCTACGCAAAAGAATCAAGGGGCTCCATGTCCTTAAAAACCTCAATGCCTCCAAACCTTCCTTAAATGGAGCAAGCCGAAGATCAAGGCACAAAAAGATGCTTCCAACCATTCTATCACCTCTCTCAGGTACCAAGGACTGAGAGGTAGTCATGAGCATCAGACCACCAACAACCATAGTCATCGATGTCACACCAATAGACAACGACAACATCACATTTAGCTTCAACCCTATTGCCACCTTAGCGACACAACCCTTCTCATGCCCACACCTTAGCGACACAACCATTCATACTCCATCTTCACTTCCTCCACCTTTCCCATATCCCTATTCCTCATAGACACAAAATCCGAGAAAGCAAAGTCAAACCCAATCTTCACACACACTAGGGTGGAACTCAGGCACAAATCATCAATTATGGCTTCATCCATCATCTGTGCACCTCCCAATGATGATAGAAATCATGTCTAGCAACTTGGGAGACCAAAACTTCAACAAGAGGAACACATCCAAATGGACAGCGCCTACAAACTCTCAACCTCGAACCAAGACTCCAACGTCCAAGGTTTAGTGATAAGAGGCCTTCCCATCATGAACTATGGTCCACCCTCCAAAACCTTTTTGAGGTCACCATCATTCGAGAACCATGTATGGAATTCTGAAGTAGTGCGTAAATCCCAACTTCCAACTATCCAAACAAGACATTTAAGTAGAAATAAGAAATCTCAGCTTAAATTGCTGCATACAAACACAACGTTATTTTCTCAACCAATGAGGGAGGGTGTTGGTAGTCGTGCATGTTCCATGATCCCCTCTTCAAAAAGGTGGTAATCAAATGCTACAAAACTAAATTGAGAAAGATAAACAAGTTTGATTGCCAAGTTTCTTTCATCCAAATAATTGTTATTAGAAAATAAGTTTCATCTGTTTCCTACTTTCCTTAAATTAACAAGCCCAACCTCAAAATTATCAACAATACAACGAGAGGTAACACTTACCATGTCACCCACCCAGCGTTGGCCATTGATGTTAAAAATCGTCAGACCACCTTTGTAAAGCTCTTTGCTCAAGCTTCACCCCTTGCTCTACTGTACCCCTTGCTCTTTGCTTAATCTAGGGAATCCAGCCAAATACAATCTACAACCTCCTGAAGAACAGCCCAGCCATGCAAAACAGTGAAACCTATTAATGCTCATACGCACCTGTTTTCAAGGGGTGTGGCTTTCTACCAACCAACTCCAAATAAAATTTGTTCAAGTCACCTTTGGAGCTAGTTTCATATCCAAATCACAGAATACTGAACGCTCTTGTGAACACAAAAGTAGCACAATTGGATTAATAACTTCAATGTATTCAACATTCTGTACGACGTGTTGATGTCCTTTTTTGTAAACGGCAATATATATATATTGATCTAGAGTCACTACTTGGTTATGGGTTCCACCAGCAGTATAACAAAATACATAAAGTCTATCCTGCAAAATATTTTACAATTGAGAGGGGTTGACGTAGCTCCCATACAAGTTGGAGACCGATCAGGCTAAGATGCTTACAGAACATACAGTCATGCTGCATCCACTTTGCTGGAAAATAACTCTAGTCGATCTTCACCTGAATAGTTTCGATAGTAAAGGTAGCTGTTTTTCATTAACTAACAATTTTTCTGGTTTCTTTTTCTCCTTGAGCACCTGGGTTTTTTCGTGCTTGGTCTTATTTTCGACATTATTTCCTCCTATTCTATTTTCCACCATGGCCTGCTTTTCCAGCTTGATGCTGCTTTTTTCTTGCTTGAGCTTTTTAACCATTTTGTTTCTTTCTGCTTTGTTTTCCAAAACTACCTGATTTTCAAGCTTGATACAATCATTCATCTTGTTTTCTAAAAGATTTTTCAAGATTACCAGGCTTTGTTCTCGTGTGTCAATCTGGCATTGTTCTCGTGTGTCATTTGAGATCACCTCACTTTTATTTTGCTTGAGCCCATGGTTCATCTGATTTCTCTCCTTCCTCTTTTTTGAAATTACCTTATCTACTTTTGGATTACCCTCATTTGAAATCTTGGTTCTTTCATTATTCTTGCTTGTCATCAGAATTTGTTCGTTTTCAATTGTAGTACAAAACTTCTCATTGCTGATTTTTTCCATTTTTGCAATGATCACTTTTTGCTGTGGCTTGACACCAGCGATCAAGACATCCATGATGATTTTTCCGAGCACAAACCTGACTTCCTTTGAATCCCCTTTTTTCAGCAACTTGTAGTTAATATCATAAGACTTCCTTCTGATGGCAGCAGGTAATACTTCAGAGTCAAACACATCAAAGAGCTCCACAACATTCCTCCCCATGTTTTTAGAGACAAAGACCTGAAAATTATCACAATTTTTACGAGCATCGTTATCTCTAACAGATAATGATGATATTAATAGGTAGGTACAATTAGACACAAATAAAGCATATCTTGCACGTACTACAATTAGCTTCCTGTTGCTTTTGGACAAGCAAGTTATGTCATAATTACCACAATTTCATATTTAGAATTGGCTTTTCTACTATTGCAAAGTCTATGGAATCTTTTCAAAAACATTTTTATAGTAGTCTGATCTCTCATGACTTGTGGATCCATCTATTGGTGAGCCATCGATGATGGATATAGCATTGATTTGTAATTGGTTGAAATTATGCAAGAAATTGAACAACAAATTTTCTCCTCTGGATTATCAAACTGATCCTCTAAGATAGCGTATGATAACGCTATTTCAATTCCAACAGTTTTTGAAAAACTAACTTATGAGTTTGTTTTACCATAGGCAGCTTATAGGATAGCTAATAGAATCATGTTTGGTTGCATTACAAAATAAGCACTTATTGTGTATTAAATGACCAAGTTGCCCTTCATGACTAAAAAAAGACAAATTTTGCTAGATGAAACCCTACTCTCCCATTACCCTCTCCTCCTCTTCCATCGACGATAGCAACCTCCATCTCCGCCTTGTCATTGGCGCCTTTTCCATCTCCTCGTCTACACCACTTCCATCTGCCTCCCTTCCATCTCCTCCCTATCGTCGGCACCACCTCGCATCTCCTTTTCCGTGACATCCTCATTGATTCAACATCTCCGTCGGATCGGCAACTCCGCCACATCTGTTGGACAAGAAAAGGGCAAGCAAAATCATGAGAACGCCAAGGGTCACCGAGGGACTGGTAGAGGGGTGATAAAGACACAAAGCTCATTGGAGAAGGATGAAGCTCATCGTAGAAGAAGAAGAGCATGGGAGTGGCGGTTGAGGAGTGGGAACAGCAAGAGGAGAGTAAGACACATGAACGGCAAGAGGGGTAAAAAACACAAGTGGTGGACTAGGGTTTTATGCTCAATGGCCTAAGTCATAATTAACGAGAGGTATTTTTTGTAATATTACATTTTCAATGAGGATGTAAGAGGGAGAGAAGAAAGTTCCATTGATTAGTATAACAACACACATATAACCCTACACAATAAGTCTAACACTCCCCTTTAAGCTGGAACATATATATTTATCATACCCAACTTGGTATAAAGAGAATCATAAGGTCCAACACTAAATCCCTTTATGAAAATATTTACAAACTGATTTAAAGACTACATGTAAGAAGTAGAGATAATCTCCTTCATCATCATGTCTCTTACATAATGACAATCCACCGCTATATGTTTGATGTGCTCATGAACGGTTGTATTGTTATCACAATACATGGACATTAACACATCCATAAAAAAGTCAAGCTCTGTTAAGGGTAATTGAAGCCACATCATCTTGTAAGCAGTCTATGTTATGGATTGATATTCTGATTCAACACTGAATCTAGAGACAACATTCCGTTTCTTACTGCACCATGTGACAAGGTTGCCTCCAACATAAGAGCAATAGCCTAAAGTAGACTTTTAATCTCCTCTATCCCCTATATAACTAAAGTTTGAGTATGCCTCAATGCGCAAGCAGCCATTCTTCCTATAAACCAGTCCTTTACTAAAGACCTTCTTAATATAAATAAAGCTCCATGTCAGTGTACTGTCCTTGGTTCATGCATAAACCAACTAAGCACACTAACAATGTGTCTAATATCTAGACGTGTGACAGTCAAGTAAATCAATTTTCTAATCAAATGCTTGTATCAGTCAATATCTTCCAAAAGTGGTGATGAACTATCCCAGAAGTCTAGGCTTTGATCAAATGAAATGGTCTCTAATTTACACCGTAGAAAACCTATCTCCTACAAGAGGTTTAACACATATTTCCTTTGAGACTGTGCCATCCTATCCCTAATATAAGCAAACTCAATGCCCAACAAGTACTTAAGTCAATCCATGTCCTTCGTGACAAAGTGTACCTACAAGTAATCCTTTGTCTTCTGAATGCCTATAATATCATAGCAAGTCAACAAAATGTCATCCATATATACATCACACAGCCACTCTCTGTCCGTCTATAAAAACTAGATGATCAACAGTACAACGCTAGATCATTTTTGTTGTCTAGGGAGAGAATCATGTTTGTCAACTTCATAGAATTAAACGTCGGCTTCATGTCGAACTTCGGTTCGACAAAAATAGAAAACGTGTCGGACATCGATGGAAACGTAGTAAATTTACGGAAATCCATGGAAGTGGTCAAAAAACTTTGAATTTTGATTTGAAACATAAGATAAATTACAATAAGCAATAATCTACATCTTAGACTACTTAGATCAACTTCTTCAATACGTATCACATTAAAATACAGTAGATGGACCTAATAGAAATATTCTAAAGTATAAATAATACATAAAAATACTTAATAAATGTTTAAAAACAAAAGGATTCAAAAAAGTTACCTTACATATGCTTAATACTATGAAAAATACCTTGGTTGATCAAAATATTCTTCTTGTACGTCAACCATATTGTGTTCTTGATGAATTTGTTATCGAATTTGAGACTCTCCACAACACATAGTTGTTCCAAGACATATGGTTATAATATGCCTGATATTCATTGATGAAGTAGTGGTATTGTAATATTGGCAATTGTATTAGAAATCCCATTGGTAGATATTATGGAATTATATATATTGATTAAGGCTATCGACGGATATAAGAATGACTTAGAGAACGTTCAAATAGTTACTCTTCATATTGTGTTAAATGAGGTGTATAATGAAATAATGAGTCCATATCCCATTTAGTTTGTTCACTTTGAGCATAAAAAGATGCAGTTCTTATCTAATCGCTTTGAGTATTATAATCTATTTGTCCAACATAACTACCTTCATAAGAACTATAATAATAAAGATCTCTAGGATCATGAATACTCAAAGAGTCAAGTGAGTCTAACAAAAATCCTCTTGCATGACTGCTCCAAGAATCATCAACTAGTTGTTGCTCACGACGACCCCATCGTCAATAATGAATTTCTGATCGATCTCCATGATCCTCTCCTGTAAATGGACTAAGTAGCCTTCGTTTCTCTCTATTCTTGTGACTCTTTTGTTGTAGGTAGGGTTACATCTCAACTGCCACCAACATCGTCGTCTGGTAGTTGTGTGCTATCATCATCATCTGCACTACTGTCACCCTCTGAGTCTAAAGTATGTCCACAAGAACACCCTAATGAGCTCATATATTCCTCTTACATCAATGCTCATTTCACTAGCAATTCTAGAAAATGGTCTACCTTGTTCTTCATCTAAACTGATTCTCTATTTTCTTACAACCACTGAAGTATGGGATCATCTTCTTTGTCCTTGCTATAAATATATGCAAAATCTATTGGATTCATGTAGTCTTTTTCTTCTCTCTCTTTAATATGTTTTATTCTCAACCTCATGTTATAGTGTACAAATACCAAGTCATTCAACCTTACAATGCCCAATCTATTTCTTTCTTTGTATGAATAAAATTGAATATACTCTAATTTCGTTTACAGTCAGATGTTGTAACGGTTTGAGATAAAACCTTTACAGCAATATTCCTCAGATTTGGAGTACCTATTCCATTTAACATCCACCATTCACTTGAAATATGATATTCAATTATTAACTATATTATGAAGTAATATTATGAAATAAAAGAAATAATATTAAAAACATTACTTGAAGTCATTGTGTCACAAGAACGTATCGTTTGACATTCTCCAAATGGCATAAGTTCATATTGAAAGTACTTTATTTCATTGAGAGCTTGTACTTAAACATTAACATTAGACTTTAATTTTTTTTATCACATCTTTAACTGACAGTAATAAATCAGTACGACTACCAAGTTGATAATTGTACTAGAACTACATATTCAAATAATATGTTATATTGACAAAAAAAACTCATTTAGCAAACAATTATGTAACAAATGAAATATAATGATAAAAAACATGAATGTATATGTTAAAATACTTATCAGCTTCTTGTAGAGGATGAAGAAGCATGTTAGACCATCTGTCATCTATAATTTTGAGATATATCTTAGATGATCTGTATGCTGCATCAACCATAACATCTTTCATCAATCTCATTGCCTCATATAAGAAATCCATGGTAGACTTCTTATCACAATTCACTAATCAAAGGACCTTTGAAACTAGTGTCATAATATGTACAACCTTTCAACAATTCTCTCAAAAATGTACATTATTTATAATTGAATTTACTCTCCTACCGATTGAACTTTCACTCTTGTGATATTTGTACTATTATGATGAATTGAACATATACTTTAGTCCATTTTTTCGATCAATCATACTTTCGAGAATAATATAATTTGTTGTAAATCTAGTGACTCCTGGATAAATCAAATCACCAGTACAACACTCAGGTAACCTCATTAAAGCTAGTAAAAAAAATGATTGTAAATGAAATTTGTTACAATCTTTACATCTCTCATTACTTTTCCACCAACTTCTTCCAAAATCCTTAAGTATTAGATCAATACAATGAACTACATATAGTGTCCAATATATGTCATACTTTCTCATAATCCTAGAGTCAACCTTTTTAAAGTTACTTCCATTATCAGTCACAATCTACACCACATTTGCTACTCCCATTTGTTTAATGATTTCTTTCATTTACTTGTATATATATTTATATATCTCTGACAACATCAGAAATATCAATGGACTTCAAGAAAAATTGTACTACCCTCATAATAAACCATGAGTTGATATGTTTCCTTGTAGTATCTTTTATTCAAACACGCACGCATTCTTTCTGCCCAAAGAACAGCATGGTGTACCTAATAAACTGCACGTTTGCTGTGGCATACGTTCATGATACTCTTCTGGCAAAATGCTGACCAGTAGAACCCAACCTTAGAAGTTGATAACACACTACACAGCCAACACCCACACCCAGTGTCCCACTTAGTCCCCTCTTGCTGTAGCACTTCGCAAAAGTTTCTAATTGACAAAGAAGATTTTTCACAACCAGCTAACACATGTTTGTCTTCAACTCCAAAAATAGGTTCCAGCTTTTCAATAACCCCCAACTGCACAGTAACCACAGCTGCTTCACTTTCCTTGTGATTCATGGAGGATTTGGGTAGAGCAAAATCTCACAAGCTCCAGTTCAATAAATTTAAGCCATATGCAAATGAATAGCAGATAGCACTCTGTTAATTATGTAGCCTGGACTAAAGCCATTTATTAGGACCACAGTAGGCCAAATCCATACCTATTCCAGGCACCTCATTCTTTATTAGCATGCTTCTTTCCTGGATGCATTCCCGTGAATTGTTTTCTGATGAAAAGATATGGCTACATTGCCTATAGAATTGAGAAGACTTCTGATTAAATTATGGAATTGGAGGCAATATTATTTCTCTCTTTTTTTTGTTGATAATTGATAACAGAGCCAGTAATTATTCATGTTAGACTAATTATTATTAGGCTTATTGTGTTTGTATTGGTTAATGGATTATTGGATATCTATTTATCTAATAACTCTAAAAATATGTAATCACTCTCTCATTAGTAATGATTCTCTTTGTTTATTCTCATATGATATCAGAGCGTAGGATTTAGGAATCCACCAGATAAAACACCAAAAAAAAAAATAGAAAGAACAGTCAACAGCAGCAGCAAGACAGGGCCACCGCTGCCAACTCTAGCAAACCACCAACAACAGTAGCTCGAACAAGAGCCACTGTTGGGCCCTTCAGCAACAGTGCTGGTGACCTTTTCCCAGTCCCCAGCTGTCATCGCAGGCCTCCTCTAGCACCATCCAACCCTTTCCTTTTCTTCCCTCCAACCACCAGCTTCCTTCCTCCCCTAATACATGTGGAAGCTGCCAACTCCCTCTGCCCGCAACCATCCAAAGCCTTCCTTGTTGCTGTGGAAGACTTCTTTCTCTTTTTTATTGCCTACACCTACGGAAGACGTCTTTGGATGTAGAAGACTTTTTTGTGTGTTCTATGGGTGGTTCGTACTCCTATTCGTGCTGATTGTCCTAGTTTTTATTTTATTTTTGAAAATCAAACCATTGTGAGATTGGAAACATGGCATCACGTGAATCACTTGTAAAAAATCTTAATGGAACCTTCAAGAAATTAAACGGTAAAAATTACCTGTTGTGACACAAAGTTTTCTTTGTTGCAGCCTACAAGAAGATCCAACACCTTCCACATCTACTTCCTAATGTGAAAGATGCTACCTATGTTGATGGATGTGTAGATGACAGTGCCAAAATTGTGTGGTTGATAAATAACATGGAACCTAGTATTGCTTGTAGTGTGATGCTGCTTTGCCTTGCTAAGAAGATCTAGGAAACTTTAAAGTCCACTAACAGGCATGAGAAAAATATATCCAAAGTTTTTGAGATTTATGAGTAGATTTTCATCCTCTGTCGAGAAGACAATTCGATTCAGGATCACTACACCATTCTCAGATGACTATTAGATAAACTTGATGTTTATTAGTCATTGGTTGCCAAAGTCAGTAAAATGAGACAATATAAGGATGAACTAGTTGTGGCTACCTACTTATCCAGTTTGAATCCTAAACTTTCTTCTCAGATTCATGGACAAATTCTCAATACAATACATTTCCACATCTACAGACTACCTTCTCCAAGGTTCTGTGGATTTTTACTGCTACATCAACTTTAATGACAACTCATGTGAGGCACGAAAGGTTGTACACACGAGACTGATAAAGTCATGGCGAAAGCCTAGACAAAAGCAAAATGACAAGGATAAGAAAACAAAGTGGTTGCCACCTAGTCTATTTGAAATTGAAAGGTGAAGAAAACTAGATGCAAATGAAAATACGACACAATGCAGGTATGCTATTGTGATCCCATAGGTTGGTGATTGCTTGCATTCCCATGAATGCCTAACTGGACAAACGCACATGTATGTTCCATAGACCCCAACATCTTGTGGGTGCATTCGTTTTCGAGGCCCCGTCTTGGCATGTTGAATTTCATCGGTCCAACATTAACCTCCAGCTGGATCAACTAGGATTGCTACTTGTGGTCCTTGTATAGCCAAAGGAGGTGGTCGTTGGTCATGGTGGTCGTGTTGATGAATGAGAGTGACCTTCCCATGAGCAATGTGGTCGGACCAACTATAGACCTGATCAATGTTTGGACACGTTTGGTAGACCAGAGTAGGCCCAAATCACTACAGAGAATCAGACTACAACTACACCTCTGATATTCCCACATTATCATCATCAACCACTCCAAAAGTTTATGTATCTCAGGATAAGTATACAAAATTCCTTCAGTCTCAAACCATAGCATCACATGCTACTACCTCTACCTCAAGTACTACTGCCTTATTAGCCTCTAAGGATAGTTGACTCAGGAGTTGCCTCACATGTTAGGTACATGAGACCTCATTACCCACTTGTCCCAATTAACTCATATCTGTTTCTATAACCGATGGTCGTATTTGTCAAGTTTTTGGCAAGATACTGCTCATGTCTCCTCCCAAATAACGTTAGGTAAAGTCTTTTATATACCTCACTTCCTAATTAACCTATTGTCTATTAGTACTATAACCAAATAATTACATTATTGTGTAACCTTCTACCCTTTCTACTATACATTTAAGGATTTATAGACAGGAAAGACAATTAGTTTAAAATGTGAGCAAGGACATGGATTATACCTGTTGATTTGGGATGAGTTACCTCGAAAACTAGCATCACTTGCTACGATAGTGGACTCATCTTTTTATGAAATCTTTGATTGGACCATCCGTCTCATTAGAAACTTCAACAGACACTTCCGTGGATTTTTATCTCTTCATTTGAGTGTGAGTTATGTCAATTGAGTAAACATCATGATGCTACATATCAACGTCTACATCTTACTAATAGTCAAAGTTCATTTGATTTAATACATTGTGATATGTAAGGTCTTGCTAGGACTTCAACTGTGTCAAGTGTCTCATGGGTGTATCTTATCAGGGATAGAATCAGTGTGTCTGATGTAATTAAAAAGTTTTTTTGTAGAAATAATAAATCAATTTTCCATTATTCCCAAAGTTCTTTGAACTAATAATGTCTTGAAATTTATTCAATCTAGTCTTCAAAATTATTTTAAGTCTTTAAGTGTTATTCATCAGACTACTTACCCTTATATATTTCAACAAAATGATGTGACAGAGTGTAGACATCGGTATATTTTGAATATAGCTCGCACCATTATGTTGCAAATGGATGTTCCAAAATGCTTGTGGTCAGATGCTAGTCTTACTGCGTCCTATCTTATAAATAAGATGTTGTCTACACCACTTAGGAGTGAAATCCCACTTCAATGTTACGTCTTGATGTAAAGCTTTTTTCATTACCTCCAAAGGTTTTTAATTATATTGCCTTTATTTAAGATTTGTCTCTAAGTTTTGATAAATTGTTTCCTCATTATATTAAATGTGTTTTTATTGGATACTCTTGCACACAACAAAGGTATCAGTGTTTTGATCCATCCACTCAAAAAAAATTTGTATCTGTAAATGTTACCTTTTTCGAGTCTCAACGTTACTTTGAGGATAATGTTTCTAGGTCTTATGGTGTTCCTCTTCCTTCTCCCGTTGAACCATGTGAAAGTGTTGTTAAAGACTTAGTTACTGTAGATCAGAAGGAAACTTGTCCCTTACACATGTATTGTCGTCGCCAAAACCTTCCTCCACCACCACCAACTAAGTCACTTTCCATGTCTGTACATCTGCCACCTACTCACCTAGACATTCCTATTATTCTACGGAAAGATACACATTCCACTATAATCCATCCTATATTACATTTTGTTTCTTATGAAAACCTTCATCCCTTTTTTCGTACTTTTGCCTTGTCTATTTTTTTTGAGTTCATTTCCAAAAACTACTAAAAGACCTTTCTTAATCCTCATTATAAGGCCATTATAGATGATGAAATACAAGCAGTGATGTCACGCGACACTTGAGATCTAGTTAGACTTATTGAACTGATGTTTATGGAGCAACCTCTAAAATACATTGTTTAAATAAAAAATCGTGTCTACTCAGGAAAGCTATTTATGACTTTAAACAAAGTCCTCATGTAGGGTTTGAACAGCTAGTGGTTTTCAACATCGTGTCGTCAATCACTCTGTCTTCTGCAGACGAATCGACAATGGTTGTGTTATTATGACGGTGTATGTAAATGATATCTTATGAACAAGTAGTGACACTACAAGAATTCAAGAGACTATAGAATACTTGAAGATGCATTTTGTTGCTAAAGACATGGAAAAACTCAAGTATTTCTTTGACATTAAGTTTACCTGTACCAAGGTAGAATAACGTTGTCTCAAAGTATGCATTAGATCTTCTACAATAGATAAGTCCCATGGAATGCAAGCTAAAAAGCACTTTTATTGATTAGAACTTAGATTTCTAGAACAGTTCATCATCACTCTTTGAGGATGTAAGTAGATAGAGATGGAGTTAATTCTGGGACAATCAATCTCTCTATGTTTGGAGATCAAATGCCAATCCATGGCGCAGAAAGCTTATGAGATGATGTGGTTCCATTCTTTTCTATTGGAGCTTAATTTTTCTTGTAGATGTTTCTATATCTATGCATTGTGATAACCAAATTGTCATTTTCATTGTCAACAATCTAATCTTCTACAAACGTACCAAACACATAAAGATGAATTGTCACTACATTGGTGATATGGTGATGAAGAACACCTTATACGTAGATATTTTCACTAAAGAACTAAGTGTCGGATTTTTTAAGTCACTTTGTAACAAATTCGGCATGATTAAAATATGTGTTCCAGCTTGAGGGGAAGTGTTAGACTTATTATTGTTAGGTTTATTATATTTATATGAGTTAATGGGTTATTAGATATTCATTTATCTAATAACTCTATAAATATGTAATCATCCCCTCATTAGTGATGATTCCCTATGTTTATTCTCACAATTTATAACAGCTATAATAAAACGATAAGGAAACAAAGTGATGCAACTATAACAAACAAAAGCCAGCCACAGAAACGTAACATAACTGCATATTTGGAAATTCAAAGCAAGTACAACAATAGACTAATATCTTTGTACTTACCAAACTAGAGGAAGAAGGCAATTGAAATCTTCCAATAGCTTCTGCCAAAGCATCCGGACATATCAAATATTCTATAGATGATTTTATGAGAGAGACAAAATGAGAAACGTCTTCCAGAATTAACTCGTCTGACTTGGTTCCCGAAAAACCTGAAATTTCAGGAACAAACTGAAAGCAAACTTCTGCATTATCTTTTGCAGATCTCAGTGCCTTGCTCATATTTCCATGATATAAAAAGGAGGAGAAAGTCCACAGAGTAAAGGCATCTTGAGGGCATTCTACTAATGCCAAGTGAAATGCTAGCAGTCCAAGCCTGTTTTGGAAAAAAATCTCACTTCAGTCTATCACTTCTAGCATCAGAAAAGAGTAAAATACATGTTTTAACCACTGGACAGTAATATATAACTACATAAAAAGAAGAGGTTTTGTTACCACCAAACTGTTTAGGCTAATCTGCACTAGGATCCATTACTACTATTTATTTGTAGTGTGGAAATGTTCTATTTTATTTGTAACTCAGACAATAAATGTAACTTCCTATAGCTATTTCTTTCAATTTAGTCAGTGACGTTATTTACTTGCACTGTATATTATCTAGTTGAGTGCACTATTATTTTAATTTAATACATTAGTCCATTACTGTTATTTATTTGCAGTTTGCCCCTATAGAATCATCTTTTGCATTTACCAACACTATGGTCTAGCCGTCTAGGCAATTTCAATTTTGTTAAAACTAAGAGAAGAGAAGAATAAAACTAGTTATTGACAAAGACTCCATTCTCATAAATAGAGAGAAAGGATAGGATACAAATAGGAATCCTAATAAGTTAGGATACATACATCATAAATGGAGATGCAAACGGATCAGAAACGATATGAATATGGGTGTTACCATATCTATATCTATTTTCAAAATGTAGACACAGTATCATACAGATAGGAAAATTACATATCTATATCCTCAAAAAACGGATACAGATACGGATACAGAACGTATAAAAAGAAAATAGATACAAATAAAGTTAAATATAAAAACGGTTATGACGATATGCACATTACATAATTAATCAAATCATTAATAAGATTTTCATATATTTATATATTTTAAGTTATTTAGTATATATGAAATAAAAATAATATATATTAAAAATAAAAATAAATTAAACACAATGATAGGTTAGACTTACCTTTTCTAAAAAGAAATAAAGTTATGAATCCAAATTTTAATATTTCATCGTTATGGATGTATAATTAATTAATGATTAATGAAAAACTATCATATTTTGCAACATATTTCATTAATTAAAGTTAATTACATACTATAAGTAACAAAGAAAAATCCATATAAAGTAAATAAATAATTTGACAAAATCAAAATGTAATGCATAGATCTTTACATAATTTAGATTAGATACATACCAAAATCTACATCATTTAGAAACTCCTAATATACATACCTATTCAAGTACAAATTCAACAGTTTTAAGGTAAGAATCACTAGATCTCTAAATTATAAATTTTAAAATAAAAATGTAATTTATAGATCTTAATATATATTATCTAGATTAGGTACACACCAAAATCTATTTCATTTAGAAATTCATAACATATAGATTATTCATATCAAATTCAATAATTCTTTATAAGCTATATCAAGTACACGTTAAATTTAATACTTAGGAATTTCAAAATCACTTGAATTTTTATATACAAGCATTTTAAATAGTTTCGATCATATTTAGCAATTTAGATTTTTAATCTAATGATTAGATGTTGAGATATAAAATGTTATCTATATATATATACGGATATCTATATCTATATCCGTTAAAAATTCAAAAGACATATCCACATCTGTATCCATATCTGCTCAAATTCAAAAAACCTTATCTGTATCTATATCCACTCCGAGGTGAATACGAATATTCGTATCCGCTTATAAACAGATATGGATATACT
This sequence comes from Posidonia australis, assembly GCA_024699735.1. NCBI lineage: Eukaryota > Viridiplantae > Streptophyta > Magnoliopsida > Alismatales > Posidoniaceae > Posidonia > Posidonia australis. Next base: position 41,027 of record JAMKQA010000117.1, read on the forward strand.
ATATTCATTTGCACCCATAATCATAAACTAACTAGGAAACAAGACATATAATTGAACACGGACTACAGATAAAATAGGAAATAAGTTAATATATTTATACTAATTCTACAATAATAGTATAAATATCTATTCTAACACTCTCCCTCAAGTAATAGTGCATAAGCTCCAAATTGTTAAACAAAACAAAGCACACGGACATTTGTACAAGTGGTGCACCACATGCAACCACACAAATAGATAGCTCCTTGCAGGCACCAGAAGTCATGGCAAGCACGAATGTCCATGGCATGCACAGACACCCAGGTACCCCAGTGGAGCACAGACACATGCTTGGATTCCACGGCACTAGCCTAGGTGCATTTCTATTTCATAACCTAAACTACTTATGATGCCTTGGCAACTAGTTGGCACCTAGGCAGCAGCCATAATAACATTGACAGGAACTAGCTCAACAATTGAGCCAACAAGATGCTCATCATGTGAGCACAAGATCCTCAACATCAAGATCTCAACACATGAGCATGGTAGTAGAAGTGGTAGGAGCACTACTATGTAATGCGATAGAGATGACAAGAGCACTATAGGTAGTACAGGCATCCAAATTAGCAGAAGTAGAAGTGCTTGTGAAAGCAGATAGTAGATTAGTCAATGTAATAGAAATGAAGTGACAATCATTGTAGTAAGAAGTAGCATCAACTTTAGATGGCAGTTTAGAGTCTGTTTGGTAAAACTTTTGGACAACTTTTGTTGAATATGTGTCTTGAATTTGGTTATAACTTGTACTAGGGGTATTTTGGCCTTTTGACCATTTAGGGTGCCTAAATATTTAAGCTTGGCTAGGACACCTAATTTGGTAGAACACATTTGTATCCCCATTTGATCTAGTGGAACAACCTCCTTCCGCTCTCCATCCGTAGACATACCTATTTGAGGAACCACGTAAATTCTTGTGTTTGTGTGTGATTCCTGATTTCTTCTCATTCTTCCTTTGAATCTTCGCATAACAAGTGGTATCTGAGCTTGTCCTGTTGCTGAAGAAGGGAGACGTCGGATCCGCCTTTGGAAGGAGTTTCAGCACCAGCAGCGCCGTCCGCGTCCAGACGTGCGTCTAGCAGTCGACCGACTACCCGCGTCCTGCAACCGTCTGTTCGCGCGTCCGCGAGTCTGCCGTTCGTCGCCCGTCTGTCCGCGAGCGTCCATCAGTTGCGCCGCTCGCGTCCCGCGTCCGATCGGCATCTGCCGCTCACGTCCCGCGTCCGATCGACATCTGCCGCTCGCGTCCCGCCTCCGATCGGCATTTGTCCATCCCACAGGCGTCCGTGTCCTGCAGTTGCCGTCGATCGTCGACGCGTCCAGCCAACTCGCCCGTGTCCAGCCTGCTGGCCGTTCGTCTGTCCGTGCGTAGGGCATCCGTCCGTTTGGAGAGCTAAGGCAGTCGTGCAGGATTTGTGCAGAGGTTGTCGATTGCTGGATTTGTGCGGGATTTGTGCAGGGGTTGGTGAAGCTAGGGCTGCCGGCAGTGCGTGGGTGTTCCTGTTCAAGGGGTGTTCCGTGCGTGGCAGTTCGTCTCAGATTGTTTGCAGTTTGATTGCAGTTTTGTGGCCAGATAGCTGTTAGTTTGCTTTCAGAGATTTAAGATGGCAACACCAGCTTTGAAGATAGAAAAGTTCAATGGTAAAAATAATTTTAACTTGTGACAGATTAGGATGAGGACCTTGCTGAAGCAACAAGGCATTTGGACTTCCCTGAATAAGGAGTCAACTATTGACAAAAAATCTGTCGAGTATGAACTGCAAGAAGAGAAGGCTCATTCTACCATTCTGTTGTGTTTATCAGATGAGGTAATTATAGAGGTGGCTGATGAAACTTCAGCACCCGATTTGTGACACAAGTTGGAAACTTTGTATATGACAAAGTCCCTAACAAACAAATTATTGCTCAAGCAAAGATTGTTTTCTTTGAAGATAAAGGAAGGCACACCTTTGAAACAGCATCTGAACCAGCTTAATACTATCATCATGGAGTTGAGGAATATAGGTGTGACTATTAAGGATAAGGATGCAGTCTTCATTCTGCTTGTTTCACTTCCATTGTCTTTTGAGAACTTTGTGCAATCTTTTGTAGTTGACAGGGATACAATCACACTTGAGGAAGTAAGATCCAGTCTTCACTCAAGGGAGCTTAAGCATATGGTTATGCAAGGGAGCAACGAGACTAGTGCTTCTG
>JAMKQA010000118.1:0-35834 GCA_024699735.1 Posidonia australis
TTGGTGTTTCCGAGTCTTGTCTCTCCTTCCGGATTCACCATTTTCGCCGTGACTGTATCGGACCTCCCAGTGTGTTCCCGCACACCGGAGTCAGGTTTTGGTGAACCGCGCCCCAGTGGTTCCACCGGCATGGTCACAATAGGGGTACCTAACACCTTCCCCATGAGTAACAAAAATCCTTACCCTTTCTCTGGCCCATAGTGATTTGTGCACTACATCCATTAGGCACGGAGTACACATGTGTTTTTTTGCATTGATTTCTCTAAGTTTTCATTGTGTTTAGTTTTCCTCGTCTTTCCATTAAAAGACTAGGTGGCGACTCCTTTTCCTTATACAATTCTTATCCTTCTTTGGTGTTTCTGAGTCGAGTTTCGTTCCTTGGATTCACCATCTTCACTGTTATCATATTAGGATTCTTCGTGTGCTTCCACGCGTCGAGGAGTCATGCAGGGTTCTACTAGCATGGTCACAGGAACTGGCGACTCTGTTGGGGATAACCAGATTCTGGCTTTCGTATTGGTTTTCTTGCTTGCTTGGCATTGTACTGCATACTTTGTGTTTATTTTCTTGTCCTATTTGTTTGTACACATTTGATTGTACATACTTCCCGTATCTTTCCACACAGTTGCTATGCCACAACACATGTACATGACTTGATTCATGCCTTTTGTTATGATGCTTGCTTCTCTTTCACTTACTTGTTAACACAACACTAGCACATGCCATGCTCATGCCTTTTGCTTGTTGGTTGAGTGTTTGGATGTCATAATTGTGTGTTTTCTTCCCTTTCTATATTTACCATGACTTGGAGAGTAGAGACATGGCTGTTTCCCCTTCCTGGTTAAAATAAAACACACCAATGCAGACAAACAAATAATAAGGCATAACTAGAGACAAATATTCACCATTCCCCTTGGTTTAATAAAACGCAAGTAAAAGACACCAAGAATATGTGCATGAATGATCATATACGAGCATGCATTTTCTCTTCTCATGTGTCCACCCACAGTCTACTAAGGGTAGTCCTTGCTACCCATTCTATGGCTTCGACGTAGGATGTGTGACTAGCTTGCTCCCCCTTGTCTAGGATCGTGTCGGTGTTAGGAGAGGGTACAACTCCTTGCTACTGTAAGAGTCGAGGCCATCAATGCCCCACTTGTTCATTGCCTACGCTTTGGCTAGGATTTAGAATGGAAGCCTTACTTTTCTGACCAAAGTCAAAACCTAAACCCATGAGTGCATCCCATGTGGTCAACCCCATGCGGGACATACATGGTGAGAGAGTGCATATTAGAAACATACACGTGCATGTGTGCCATTCATGCAACTCTAACAAACAATTGCATAGCTCACATGTTTTCTTCTTTTGTTGACCCTGTCTTTCCTATTTGCTCACAAACTAGCTTTTCCTTTTTTGATCACAATGTTTTGGGAGCAAGTTCCTAGGCTGGAGCCCGGGTGATCCTTTCGGTGATCTCAATTCTGCGGCATTGCTCTTGATTGTCCTTCCTTGAGCTATCCGTCACTCCTAACGATAGCTCCTCATAGGTGTCGTACCCTTATCTGTGATCGTAGTCCCATCCTTACCCGCTTATGGTCCATTATGGCCTAGAGAGCTTTTGAGACCTTTGTACCAGCTACGTCAAAGGGGATCTCTTTTTCCGCCTCTCCTTCCTCCCTCATTTTGACATCTATTACCTCATCTACTCCCCATGAAAGCCACTTTTAGGCACATGGAGTTCCCTACCCTCCAGTTTTGGGACACTGGCAGACCCTGATTGGTCTGGAGCCCGTTACTGAAGCAGTTACTATGACCACTATGAGGACACCTGATCTGATAATGTCTTGTCCATTAATTGGCTCAACCCCTTTTGACACACAATTGACTGCGATCGTCTCTTCTGTAGGAACTCAACCTGCCAGATCTTTGAACTTCCAGCCCCCTTTGACATCCCTTCCGCTTACTATTCCGACCCTCGGTACTGCTACCGATGGTTCTGTCACTGTACAATCTCAGTAACTTCTAGCCCTAGTATAGAGACTGCAGAATATGGCTTTCTCTTTGTATCCTACTCTAACTACGTCTATTTGTCCTATTCCTAAAGTTCCATATCAGCCCGTTAAGACATTTCATGCTGCACCTATCACACCACCACTGTAGTCGTCGCCACAGTTTCTCGCTGCCTCAACGACAGGCGCTACATCTCTGCCATTAGCTTCGTCACCATTGTACACACAACATATTCCTCCATTTGCTGGTGGTCAACCTTTTGGGCTGGCAGAAGTACAACGACCTGTGAACCCGACCATATCGGTACAGCAGTTGTTGCTTCCACATACAGTACCATGTCCAGCACAGCGTACTACCATTCCTGCACCTTTGCATCAAATTCAGGCCTCAGCATATATGCCACCACAAGCAACACACACGTACAGGTACGCTGATCATCACGCCATGACACTAGATAGCGAGATGATAGATCCAAAGGAGCACGTGGGTGCAATTAATACAAGGTACGTGGGACCCACTCTAGCTACACAATCGACAGCAGTAGCGACCCTAGATGCTCTCCTCACTAGGATGAACGATCTAGAAAGAGCACTACAACAAGTGCAATGCAGGGATCGCCAGTCTTACACCTTCTGGGACCTTTACTACTTTCCAGAGGCTTTACTCCCCTCGAATTTTCACATCCTAGAGTTTGAAAACTGCAATGGGAAAGGCTACCCTGTTTCACACTTAGGGTGTATTGCAGCCATCTTTCTCAGTTGTAGGCTGACGAGAGGTTGCTTATTCGCCTTTTCCAGAAGAGTCTCACAAGTCTAGCCTTAAAGTGGTTCACATCTTTAGATATGACCACCATTAAGACTGGAACGACCTGAGTCAGGCTTTTCTGGAACAATATTCTTTCAATCTCGACATGGTCCTAAAGCATGAGGACCTAGTCGTAACAAGGTAGAAACCCCACGAGCCGTTCAGGGAGTACGTCGGCCACTAACGAGCCCTTGCTTCACAAGTTCGAGATAGACCCTCTAATGAAGAGTCTATCGAGATGATAATCTAGGGGGCATAGCTAGCCATAGGGGCCCTACTGAGTATTCAACCCATTTCCACATTTGCATCCTTGATCAAAGCTGACACTCGAGTCAAGAGCTCACTGCATAGCGGAAATTTTTTCTACTTTAGCGGCATTTGCTAAAAAGACGATGGCTTCAAACCACAATGGAGGGACTAGCAGCAACAATGGATCTAACACCAGATACTCACGGAGTAAGGACACTGCTAAGAATGTCGTGGCATATGTTGGAGCTCTTGTTACGCCAGTTAGTGTGGTAAGCTTGCCAGCACAAGAATTAGGTGGTTTATACCCCTGCACCTAGGGCACCACGCACATCACAAATCACCACCACCGTTGAGCCAGTATACTAGCCCGCAAAGGCAAGGCAAGGACGCAACCCAAGACCAAGGCAGCCTTGACGACCTGAGAGGGATTACACTCCTCTAGTCGAGCCATTGAGTACCATGTTCCCCAAGGTTGTGCCACTCCTAAAGCTTCCAGAAGTTCACCTGCCGCTGAATCCACTTCTATGGTGGTTTAAAGAGGATTTATTCTATAGTTACCACTGAGTCATGGGGCACTCTATGAATAACTGTTTCACGCTCTAGAGTGCAATTCAGGATTTGATTGACCAGAAGGTCATCATCATCAACACGCAGGAGGCAGAGCCTACGCCAGCTACATCGACACCACATTCTTCAGCGTCTACACATAGCAGTATAGTCAACTGGCCCCGACCTGAACACATAGCCGGGACTTCAGAGTTCATCTCATCTCTCCTATTGAGTTCACACCTTCACTGTTTGATCCTTCTCTTCTTATTCAAAACAATTCAGCTCCTTTTCCCCATCAACTTTACCAATCCTTTGTTGAAGCTTCTAGTTCTACAATCAACATGATTTAGTTAACTGCCAAGCCGAGGCGCATAGCTACTAAACCTATCATGCAGTCCACCGCACCATCTGTCTGTTTGTTAGCTAAACAAAAGCCAGACTTGGTTCAAAAAATGCCAATACCCACTTCACCAAGCACACAGCCCTGGTCCCAGTGGAATTGGAGGCCCGTACTCCTGTGATCATAAACCTGACACAGGATACCCATTGTATGCCCTACAGTTACGCCACAAAAATGTGCACTAAAGTGACGTTCAGGACAGGTATACAAGGCCCCAGTTCCAACTAGCAAGCTCAACCAATCAACTGCCTCATCGTCTCAACAAGAAAGTCATTCCCCCAATCCTGTTCCTAAAGAAGCCACCCCAAGAGTCAATCCCACCACTCCTAAATAGGACCCACCTGTAGTAGATATCACAACCCAATTGAAAAAGGTTAAAGCAGACATTTCCATTTGGGACTTGATTCACACATCAGTTGAGCATAGGGAGGCCATCGTCCGAGTTTTCCAAGCCGCCCAAGTTTCCCCAACAATACAGCCATCAATCTTGGAGAACATGGTAGGAATGGTTACCGCACCTCAGGTGATCTTCTTCTCCAGTTCAGAATTATCCTCGGCAGGGACCAATCACAACCAACCCCTATTTATCATGGTGCAATTGCAGAATTCCTCAGTCCTCTTGCTCTAGTGGATAATGGTGCTGGCTTACATGTCTGCCCCTTGTGAACTGCAAGTCAAGTCAGATTCAAATCCGAGGACACTACTCCGGTGGTGAAAGGAATGATGGCATTTGATAACACACACCATGATGCTTTAGGGATTTTGGTTATTGTAGACACCCCAATTTCCCAATTTTGCAGGATGGAGATGTGGTGGCTAAGCTCTAACCCTATTTGAATCCATTGAGCCCACTTTAGCCCACAAGGCCCACAAGAATTTTACACCTTATTCCTCCTTCTACATGTTCTTTATTTTCTCCATCATTTTCATGGAATTTCCAACCCAACCCTCTCATTTCACCTCACTTGGCCATTGAACCCATTTCTTCTTCTCTAACCTCTCACAATTCAGCCTGATCAGCTACTAAATTCACTGAGCTCATCCAGCCAACTCGAGCTCCACTGGATCAGCACCTCTGAGCAGCCCCAGCCACTGGATAAGTCACTGGAGGGGCCTAGATCGTCGTCGATCACTGTTGGCGAGCAGGGGACAGGATGGAGCGCAAGGGGGACATTAGTTTGTAGTTTGTTAGGCTGTTACGAGTCTGGTTGGAGAGTTAGAGAGTTGGTTACTGGTTCTGTTAGGGGGTGGGCATTCTGTTGTGATGGGTCACCGTTTTCTCCACCTATAAAAAGGAGGGGTAGAGGTAGAGTTTTAAAGACTTTTGGGCGTGAGAGAGAAGAGAGTTGAGAGTGCCAGAGAATTCCAGAGAGAAAGGGAAGCACGCAGAGAGGAGAGAAGGAGATTCCAGGCACTTCGGCGAGTTGCAGAGCTCCGTCAAGCCAGGTACGCCCCTTCTGATCCCTCCTAGTTTAATTCATAGCTTCCTAGATCCCTCCTCCTCCTTTATGGACAATTTCGAGCCATCTAGAGCCTTCCTCTCGTCGGAATTGGTCCCTGGGGCTCACCGTCGCCATTTCTCACAGACGTAGGTGAGGGGAGCAATCCAGGGCATGGCGTTGGCCCCCGAGTCTCCTCTCTTTCTCCTTTAGCCTCCCCAGTGCTCTCCTGCTCCTTGGATTGCCGCTCCGATGCCTCCTAAAGCTCGCACGAAGATCATCAGAGTTACGCCAATCCCGCTGTCGTCGGAGAAGACGACGGAGTCCAGAGAGGAAGTAGGCGTCTCCCACAGCTCCAAGCCCCTCCGAGCTTCCGAAAACACTCCGCAACCTCCCACGAGCACACCGGACCGCTTGGAACCGCGCCATGACCTCCCGATCGTCGCAGCAATGCCGCTCACCGGAGAAGAAGCCGTTGACGACCGTCGGAGCTCTCCTCCGCTCCATCCTCCTCCATTTAGCTCCTAGAGGAAGGAAGAAGCTCCCCGGGGCCTCCACGACCACTGGATCACCGCATTGCTGCCCTCCAGAAGCTCCATCTTCCCCGACACCGTCGCTGGAGCTCCTCGACGGCGAGGTAGGTGGGAGGCTCGTTCCCACCGATTGATCTTGGATCCACTCTGATGGATCATTTCCTCTCATGGGAAGGCTTTTTATGCCCCCTCCGGCGGTCGTCGGTGGCGGAGCTCCGTTGCCGGTGACCGTCGTTTCTTTTTTCTTTCAATCAGATCCTTTTGTCATTACACATAGGTCCTTTTATTACAAATAGGTCCTCCATTCATTTTTCATAAATCATACGAATAAAGTTTTCACTGAAAATATTACATTTTCCCCCCTGAAAATTTAAAATAATGTTTTCCAGGCATTAGAATTTAACAAAAGCCCCCTGGATTTCTTTCCATGCTTTTTAATCCAACAATTGCATAAAAGCCCTCGTATTCTTCTGAAATCATCCAGAATGCCTATTTTTGCTGGTTAAATTGCATAAAAGCCCCTGTATTCTTCTTAAACCTTCCAAATACACATTTCTGTGGTTTATTTGCATTTAAAACCCTGGATTTTACTGAAACTTCTCTGAAGCATGTTTTCTTTAGGTAAATTGCATTTTAACTCTTAAATTTTACTGAATTCTTCTGAGTGCTTTATTTCTCTGTGAATTACATTTTTATCCCTGTTTTCTTCAGAAACTCTTTTCGATGCTTTATTCTGTTGGGTAATTTGCAGTTTAGCCCCTGTATTCCACAAAATTTACTCTGAATGCCTGTTTTCAGGGGTAAAATGACTGTTTTGCCCCTGAAACTTTTTGGAACTTTCCTGAATCATTTTTCTTGCATTTTATCCTCAATTTCTGCTGAATTGTTTTAAATGCATGTTTTAGTGGTAAAATTGCATTTTAACTCCTAAGAAACTTCATTTTGACTAGGATTGCACATTGACCCCAGATTTCTTCATAATTGCATAGAATGTGTTTTGCTATGTATTTTTGATGATTTGGGCTTCAGAATATTAGTTTTAATCAGCATTTTAGTTTTTTGCACAAAAGCCCCTGGAATTCTCACTATTTACACTCACATATGCATTTTGCACATTTTTTCACATCTTTCTGCACAAGTTTTCTTGCCTTTCCTTCTTTACTTTGCGCACACTTTTCTAACTTGTTCCGAGCTTGGTTTTCTCGTCGTTTCTCAGATTTCTCCTGGTTTTTGCCTTTAGATTTGTTTTGGCTTTCCATCGCCCGAGGGCGTACAATAAAAGGCTTGACAAAGTTGACATGGTCCTGAAATGAGGATTATTTTCTCCTTTTTGATTTTCTCGGATTTTATCTAAATTTCCGCTGATTTGCGAGACGCATTCTGAGAATTTCTTGATTTTCACGATTTTCCTCATCGCCCACGGGCGTACAGTAAAGCGGCATTCTCAATGCCTACATTTGACCCTCGGATTAACTTTTTTCCTTTATTTCACTTTTCTTTACTTTGATTTGGCATGTTTTCTGTCATATTTAGCATGGGCATATAGAATAAGCAAGCATACATCTATAGCCCATTGATAATAGGCAAACCTCGAAAGACCGAGTTTTCTCGGGTGCATGGGGTGGCCTAACCCCTTCCCCATGCGTAACCAGAATCCTTACCCTTTCTTTGGCCCACATTCATTTGTGCATTGTCCATTAGGCACGGAGCACACACATACATTCTGCATCTTATTTGCTTCTCGATTTTCTTGTGTTTCTTGGTTTTCCTCGTCTTTCCATTAAAAGACTTGGTGGCGACTCCTTTCCTTATCCTTTTTATCTTCCCTTGGTGTTTCCGAGTCTAGTCTCTTCCTCCGGATTCACCATCTTCGCCGTGACCGTATCGGGTCTCCTCATGTGCTTCCACGCACCCGATAGGAGGAGAGCCGTGCAAGGATTCCACCAGCATGGTCACAATTATTCCTCTCATTGTTGGTCCTACTCGTTTCGAGGTAGAGTTTTATGTTGTCAACCTCGAACCATCTTTCAATCTCCTACTTGGGCGCTCTTGGCTGCACAAGTATCAGGTCATCCCCTCGACTCTTCATTGAATGATTAAGCTCTGTTGGAACAACGACATTGTTGCGATAATGGCGGAAAATCTTGAAAAGGAGAAAATCGAGGCAGTTTCTTCATTGTCTCCTCAAACTATCCATTTTGACCCCAAACCTTCTGATGTGCTCTACCGAGTCGACCACTTTGAGCTTGTCAATTTTATTCCAATTTTCGAACGTGCTAGCCATTTGGTCACTTTTGTCAATCCTTTTATGATGGTTAAGAATCTTTTTCAGAGGTGGGGGTACGAGAAGGGAGCACCTCTCGGGCAAAATGGCCAAGGAATTGTCGAGCCAATTGAAGTGGAGAAAATACGAGAATTTGAAGGACTGGGATACTAGTGGAAGCCACATGATGGATTCAGGTGGAATCGTAAATCCCAAAAACTTTTTATTCCATGGAATTTAACTAACTTTATTAATGCAGGGTTTCTAAATTCCAATCAGAATCCTATTGTTGCAGAGTCCGTACAAAATGAATCAGCTAGTGGATCAGAGTGGGTCTGTATTAAGGATTACTATTTAGAGGAGGAGGTTGCAAATAATGTATCAAATCAAATGTCGACCTTTCATCCAAGGACAACTAGGCATGCGTTGCTGCCTCCAAAGTTGGTTGTAGGTCCTCCTACAAATCCTATTGCAGTTACAGATTCGGTAAAAGTAGTTTCAAGTGTAGTTTCACCAGTGTATCAGTTAGCTTTGACAGAGTCACAACTATGTCAACCAGAATCACCGCCTGAAGCACGAGAAACCACTAGTGCATACTACATGGATTTTGCTTCCAATGAAGAGGAAGGAGATGCCGTAGTGGCACAGGTTCACACCATGCTTAGTGATTTGGAAGTTCTGTTCCAGGAACAGCTGGCAACATTGGCAGAGGATGTACATAATGAACTCAAGCGCAGAAAAGGAAAAGTTGTAGTCACAGAATGCATTGCAGAGCAGTCGGTTCCACAGAGTCAGTTCACCATCATGGTTCTAGAAGAAGCCAGATCAATAAGTGCTAGACCAGAGGAGTTTATCTCGTATCAGCTGAGAGGTGGGTCTATTTGGTACTACCAGTTTTGGCCCCACATGAGCAGTGGGGTCCAAAAAAAAGATCCTGAGTTAGGCTTAGGAGAGAATGCGGGTGGCAGCACTCACATCAATTAGTCAGAGGACAGTTACCCACCTGCCACGCACAATGTACATACCACTCAAGAAAATCAAAAAAATAAAAATAAGCATCAGCACAATAAGGCTGTGGAAGAAGTGGAACAGCCAGGTACATCTGTAGGTTCAAGTGTGTTAGAATCGGAGATTGTCAAAGGTGCTTACAAAAAGACCAAAGTGACAGTGATCGTTCTGAGGCGTCATCAAGGGCAAACTTCCAAGAAAATATGCACATTCGAAGACATGGATCCATCTTTTCAGCAAGAGGTCCTTTCTGAACTCATCGCATATGAGGAAGAAAATGATGCAGAAAGAGAGGAGGATGGTCATGACGTGCCATATTTTCAGCCTTATGATGATGATCTAGAGGGTTCGAACTTGCATGTAGAAGAGGAAACTAAGCGTGTAAACATTGGCACTGCAGAAAATGTCAAGGAAGTGTGAATTAGTGTCAAGCTCACAATGCAGGCCTAAGTAGAACTTGTTGAGCTTCTTCAAGAGTTTGCAGATGTTTTCGCCTGGAGCTATGAAGATATGGTTGGACTAGACGTTGAGGTAGTAATGCACACATTACCGCTTAAGCCTAGCGTCAGGCCAGTCAAACAAAAGTTGCGTAGATGGCGGTTGTAGTGGCTGTTGAAGTTGAAAGAGGAAATAATGAAATAGCATAAGGCCAATTTTTTGCAAGTTGTCCTCTACCCAGAATAGTTAGCAAATGTGGTATCAGTGCCAAAGAAAGATGGTTGGGTCAGAATGTGTATTGATTACAGAGACCTAAACAAGGCAAGTCCGAAGGATGACTTCCCACTCCCGCATATCGATGTACTTGTGGACAATACCACTGGACGTAAGATGTTGTCATTCATGGACGGATTCTCAGGATACAATCAAATTAGAATGGCAAAGGAGGATATGGAGAAAACGTCCTTCATCTTCTCGTGGGGAGTATTCTATTACAGGATTATGCCATTCGGGCTGAAGATTGCCAGGGCCACATATCAACAGGCAATGATAGTTGTTCCATGACCTCATGCACCAAGATATCGAGGTCTATAAGGATGAAATGATAGCCAAGTCAAAAGAGCCTGAAGAACACATTGCTTGCTTGAGAAAGTTATTCAACTGTTTGCGAAAATACAAGCTCTAGCTTAACCCCAATAAATGCATATTTGGGGTGTCATCAGGCAAACTTTTGGGATATATTATTAGCCAAAGGAGAATTGAGGTAGATCCAAATAAGGCTAAATCCATTATTGAGATGCCTCCTCCTATAATAGAAACGGAAGTTCAAGGGATACTTTGGCGATTACAGTATATCAGCCGATTCATTGCTCAGTTGACACTGATTTGTGAGCCAATCTTCAAACTCTTGAGAAAGAACGCACAAATCCACTGGAGTGATGAGTGCCAAGAAGATTTTGAAAAAATCAAGGGGATCTTGGCAAGGCCACCGGTTTTAGTTCCCTCAACACCAGGGCATCCTTTATTGCTCTATTTGTTAGTAACACAACATTTAATGGGTGCAGTCCTAGGTCAACATGATGAAATAGGCCATAAAAAGAGGGTCATTTATTACTTGAGTAAAAAATTCAATGATTGCGAAGTTAAGTACACCACAATCAAGAAAGTCTGCTTATCCCTAATCTGGTTCACACAACGCCTGAGACATTATATGATGGTATATCCTATTCTACTACTATGCCGACGTGATCCTATGAAACACTTGTTCTAGAAGCCAGCACTGGTAGGTAGATGTGTCAAGTGGTAGGTGCTCTTATCTTAGTTTGATATCACTTTTGTCACTCAGAAGTCTATGAAAGGACAGGCCGTGGCAGATCAATTAGCAAATTTACCTTTGCCAGAGTATCAGCTCCTACAAATTCAATTCTCCGACGAGGATATACTGTTCGCTATGGAAGAGAATGAGTCAGAAGGCCCCTATGACAAAGAGCGGTGGCATCTCTATTTTGATGGTGTATTTAACAAGCGAGGCATGGGCATCGATGCAGTACTGGAGACCCCACAAGGCCAAATAATCCCACTTACTCGAAAGTTGACCTTTCTGTGCACCAACACTGTGATAGAGTATGAGGCATGTATTCTTGGACTGCGGGTTGCATTAGAACATGGTGTGTAGAAGTTGCATGTGCACGACGATGCCATGTTGGTCATTTCATAGGTTAATGGTAACTGGAAGACAAAGGATTTGAAACTGGTGCCATATCATACCCATCTTCTAAAGCTAACGGCCAAATTTACGGAGATACGCTTTTTTTTCATGAATAGAGCCAAGAATGCCTACGCAGATGCGTTAGCCACTCTCGCATCTTGGTTGTCCATACTAGAGGATAGTATGGTGGAGGTGTCGGTAACCTGCACAGACCAGCCGGCACACTGCATGAGCATTAAGGAAGCAAATCCCACAAAAGAGCTCCCATGGTATCATGACATTAAAGTCTTCTTAGAAACCGGGAGTCATCATTCAAATGCATCAGCTACAGACAAAATGACTATGGTCCGACTGACATCAAAATATATACTTGGAGCAGGTCATTTATACAGAAGGTCTTATAATCAGATGCTTCTACACTGTTTGAATAAAAAGGAGGTCGATACAATAATGCTGCAAGTCCATGTTGGAACATATGGGCCACACATGAACGGAGTGTTACTAGCCAAGAAGATAATGTTGCAAGGTTATTTCTGGTCAACCATGGAGACATACTGCTATCAGTTTGTGCGAAGATGTCACATTTGTTAGAACCATGGCAACTTCAGTCATGCACCTCCGCAACAACTCCATAACATGTCATCGCCTTGGCCTTTCTCAACATTGGGAATAGATGTTATCGGAGCTATTCACCCAATAGCTTCTAATGGACATCAATACTTCCTAGTATCTATTGATTACTTTACTAATTGGGTGGAGGTAGCTTCTTACGAGACAGTGACGGCCTCTATGACAAAAATATTTGTCAGGAACAGTATCATCACTTGATACGGGGTCCCGCATGCAATTATTTCTAATAATGGGACGAATTTCATAGCCAAAAGGGTCGAAGATTTTCTATAGGAGTTCCATATCAGGCATCATAGGTCCTGCTCATATCACCCTCAGATGAATGGGGCTATGGAATCCGCCAATACGAATCTAATTAAGATCCTAAAGAAGATGGCGGAAACTCATAAGAACTAGCATGACAAGCTCTCGTATGTTTTATGGGCTTACAAGACATCAGCCCAGACTTCAACTACAGCAACTCCATATTCTCTGGCCTATGGTATGGAAGCAATCCTACCTATAGAGGTGGAGATATCCTCTTTCAGAGTCTTGAGAGAAGTAGAGTTGGATGAGGCAGAGTGGATTGAAGACCACTTTGTTTTGTTGAACTTAATAGATGAGCATAGATTACAAGCTATGCATTATACACAATGTTATCAGAAATGGATGGCCAAAGCCTATCAAAAGAAGGTCTGACCTAGAAGTTTCTTACTAGGGGATCTAGTCTTGCGAGCTATACATCTCCCTGATGGTCATGGTAAATTCAGGCCCAACTAGCGGGGACCGTTTGTAGTCAAACTAGTCTTCTCTGGAGGAGCAATATTCTTGGAGGACATGGATCATATCGAACAGTCAAAGCTAGTTAACTCATGTTACCTAAAAAATACTATCAATGACTATAAACCTCATGTTCTCACTCTACGACACTGTCCTCTTTCTCCATACATGCATGCATTCATTTTTTGTATCAATGTTGCCTACATCCATATAGCCTTACATCTTAACACATGTTCAATTAAACCCCATCCAGCACGCATTTATAAGCAAGTAGTCATTGTCAGCATCATATGCATGAATCTTAGTCCGATAATGATAAGCAGAATAAGCTTGCCTGTGTTGGGAATGTGTAGCACCTCCTCAAGTAGATACTATCCAAGTAACCTAGAGAGTGAGGGAGCCACCTTTTATGTGAATTGGGCGAAGTATCCAAACCACTCGAGGAACTTACACCTCTAGAGGGAGATAAAATGTTAGGGGTGGGAATGAGAGTGTGAGATAAAAATAAAAATATATTTGTGAAAGGGCATAAAAAGATTAGAAGATAGAAGTCACAGATAGAAGTCAGCCCTAAAGAGAGAGACGTGTTGGGTAGTGTTATCCCTACAACTTATCTTGGAGAGGAGTCGGAGTAAATACTTGGAAAACATATTTCTGAAGGACCTAGCCAACTCTTTAAACAACAACAGCTCCCCACCAATAGACCAGGTACCTATTACCTCCAAGCTAGGGATAAGGTAAACCAACACGCCTATGAGGGAGAAAAGAATAAAGTAAACAATATAAAAAAAAAGCAGGGGTATGGTCTTGTGGGGTTTGGAGTGGAGCTCAAGACACAATATTGCATTTCTAGCAAGCCACCTAAAATCTAGGAGCTTGGATAGGGTCTCATGAGGATTGGAGCTGCCACTCCGTTAAATACTTGGCGATAAGCATTCCAATACTAAGGACGCTAATAAGATCCCATCAACCATTCAGCATTCATGCATTCTTCCGATAAGCATCATTCTAAAGTGTCATAGAGTCTAATCTAGTCGTTTTAGCCAGGGGCATGTTAGTTGCTTTCAGCCTAAAAGGATCAGAAGGGCATCGCCTAAACTAAGGGCATGTAAGCTACTCATATTGGTTGAGGCCATTAATGTCAAACCTAGGGCATTTCAGTTGTCCTATGGATGGACAAACACTAAGGTAGTACTTTGACCAGGGGCATATCAGCTGCTCTAACTGGCCACAACCTCCAATGCTTAAACCAAGGGCATGTCAACTGCCTACTGAACACGAAAATAAACAAGCTGCTCTCAGAATGTACTAGACAGGGAAAGGGGATCTTAATATCTCTTCAAGTACTCTTGTAAGTAAACAGGATACCCCTAGACAGGAGATTATTCTGGAGCCTTCAAGAGCGAGTTGACACTCGATCAGCTCTCTCTGACACAAGATGATGAGGGTTTGGTACTCTATCAGCTCTCTCTAAGACTGACCCAGTAGTAGAGGACAAGGCCACCGTGCAAGATGTATTGTTATGACATAGCCATAGCTTCAGAAGAGCGGGCATACATGATCAAAATTTATTCAAGTTCAGAACTGACAGGGTACAAAAGGAAATAAGGCAGAATAGCTACACAACTATACTACTACGTGCCCTCTTTGAGTTGCTTGCATCAAGGAACAAAGCTAGACCTGGGAAGAATTCACTGATAGGCCAAGTCTCCCAGATCTTGGTCTCATACTCCGATGTGTATCCACTACCCTTTTCCATGGCAACTCGGTCAGATTGGATGCAGTGTTGAAGTAAACAAGACAACTCTGTGGTCATGGCCGTTGAACTTAGTGGGTAGGACTAGAAAAGAGCTAGCATCGTGCTCTAGGCAAAGGAATCTTGGCAGTTCCTGAATTGACGCATCACGTAAATCAGATGATACTCTATTCCTCTAAAGAATCTTGGCAGAATGATCAGTCTCATGTCTCCATCATTAAAGAAAACAACGAAGGGTTCAACTGTGGTTGGAAAGATGCGCTAGGTTACGTTGTCCTCAGTCAGTCCTTCTAGCATCTCATAAGCCACCCTAACTGAAGCGATAGTCCAAGGTTGCCTGCTGTGACAATATGTCTCGAAAGCAGAGCGTTGTTGACGCAGGATCTCAACTCCCAGAGGTATAGCCAACCAAACCTGGAGTGAATCGGATCACATGAAGTATTCTGTGGTGCATAGGAAGGAAAGCATATGCTAAAGCTATGTGTACCTGTACCAAGGCCCCGCAGCCATAAAAGTGTCGGCATCAGTGCGGTGAACGATCCAATGCCCAGTATGTCTTCGTTGGAATGATAGAAGCCAGATTAATCTATCGACTCACAATGGCAAGGGCAATTTTAGCTGCTTCAATGCCCACAGTCTTTCTTCCAATTTTAGCCCTCCCAAGAAATGGACGACGAAGCTAAGAATTGCTTTTTTATCGACGATGTCATCAAAATACTTCAGTCAAAGCATGAGAGATTGCCTGTCTTTACATATCATGCATTACACACAAGCGCTGGTGAATAGGCCAGTCAGTTGGCATAGCACAGAGGCATAATTGTCTCATCGCATGAATATGGTAAGTCCCAAAAACTTGGTGTGACCATGCCAGTGGAACATTGCACGACTCTAAGGTGCGTGGAAACACATGAGGAGTCTCGATATGGTCACGGCGAAGATGGTGAATCTAAAGAAGGAGACTGGACTCGGTAACACCAAAGAAAAATAAGAAAAGAATAAGGAAAAGGAGTCGCCACCTAGTCTTTTTAATGGAAAGATGAGGAAAACCAAACACAATGGAAAACATAAAGAAATCAAGGCAAAGAAAAAACATGTATGCTTCGTGCCTAATGGATGCAGTGCACAAATCAATGCAGGTCAGATAAAGGGTAAGGATTCTTGTTACGCTTGGGGAAGGTGTCAGGCACTCCCATACGCTCGAAGAAATCGGTCTTTCTAGGTTTCCTACTTACTAATGATCTGATGTGTGTGTGTGTCTGTTTACTCTGAATGCACATGCCTAAGATGAATGCGAAAACATGCCAAATCAAAGAAATGAATAAAAGGAAAAGAAATAACAAGGAAAATAATCTGAGGGACAATGTAAGCATTGAAAATGCTACTTTATTGTACATCATTGGGCGATGAGGAAAATCATGAAAATCGGAAATATTTGGAAAGCATCTCGCAAAATAGCGGAAACTTAAGAAATCTGAGAAAATCAAATGAGAGAAAATAATCCTCGTTCGGGTCCATGTCGGCATTATCAAGCCTATTAATGTACGCCCTCAGGCGATGAAAATCCAAATCAAATTAAGATCATGAAAATCAAGAAAAAATCCCAGAAATAATGTGAAAACCAAGTTTGAAATAAGTTTTGAAATGCGTGCATGATGCAAAAGAGTAAGCATGAGAATATATGTATGAAAAAGGGTAACAAAATGTACAAAATGCAAGCATGGATGAAATATGTAAATTTTTAGGGACCTCTATGGAAAAATTACATGTCCTGAGTAAAAGCTAAGATTCCAAAGCTAAATCAGCTAAAATGTTAAAGAAAACACATTTTATGCAATTTTAAGGAAGTTGGGGGTAAATGAGCAAAACTGTGCATTTTTTTGTAAAATTAGGATTCCTAGGGGCTAACCTATAATTTTTCCAGCAAAACATGTGTTTAATGCAATTTGGAGATATTCAGGGTTAAATGTGCAATAGTGGACTCACGGATGAAAACTGAATTTCTAGGGATTTATCTGTAAATATGCCTTAAAAACATGCATTCAATGTAAATTTAGTGAAGTTCACGGTTTAAAATGTAATTCTATGCACATTTCAGTAAAAATTTGAATCTACAGGGTTAGATTTGCAATTGTACTAGAAAATCATGCATTTAGAACAATTTTAATGAAGTTCAGGGTTTTTTAAGCATATTATGGACTTAAGATGAGTGAAAACTAAATCAGAGGGTTTTATGTTAAAAATTAAAGTCTAGAAAATATTAAAAGGAAAACATAAGGATCACACTGCAATTTTACAAAACAAATCATTATTAAAAGGATTAAAAAACTAATGTAGGGGCTTAAATGCAAAATAAAAGGACTTGGCTGCAAGAAAAGAAAAGAAACAAAGTTTTTTCAAAAAGAAGTTTTTTTTTAAAATAAAGGAAACCGGCCTCTGACGATGGAACCTTGCCATCGACGGCCATCTGGGATGCCATTCACGGCCTCCCCGATGCCTGATCTGGCATCCAAGCACACCGTGAGTAAGAGGGAAGAAAGAGGGGAAGATCCAATGGCTCGGATCAGGCGTTGAACAGTCCAAGTCTCCTCCCCACCTCACTCGCCGTCGTCGCGACTCCAACAATGGTGATGGGGATGAAGAGGCCACTGGAGGCGCTGGAACGGCGGTCCAAGGCTCGAGGAGGGTTGAGGGCATGGAAAGGAAGAAATCCTAACGCTCTGAGGCAAGAAACACTACGTGAGCTCCCCTCCCGATCATGCCCTAAAACAATTATGGCACGGTGGTTGTGGGACGCGATTGGGCTCCAATGTGGTGTCCTGTGGGCTTCAGAGTGCAAGGGAAGAGTAAGGGAACGTGTCCTGATGGTTGGAGAGGTGCTGCAATGCAGGAGGCGTCTGATTGACCCCTTCTAGGGGTCGTTTTCTCCAACGATGGCGAAGCTACGTTCGGCGGCCCTTCTTCAGCGGCATCCAGAGTGAGGGAGAAGCTTCCAGGATGGAGGAAGAGCAAGGAGGGACCAAGACCAACCTAACTGCACTCACCAAGGCACGAATCACTCACTGGATTCGTGCCCCCACCTCCCCTGTCAGAGAATCGGGTCTGGCGACCCAAAAAAACTCTGATTCCGGCCAAGGAAGTTACCTGGCCTTACTGGAATCAACTCAGGAAGATTGAGGAGGTCCTCAAGAACTAAAATTGAAAGAAATTGAGTAAGGATCGGGGCTTACCAGAGCTGGTAGTGAAGGTGATCGCTGGAGCTCACCGGAGAGGTGGTCGAAGCTAGCAATGGAGGTGATCGCCAGAGCTCGCTAAAGCTCACCGGAGCGGTGGCTGGAGTTAGCCTGAACTTTGATTTTTCTCCTCTCTGAGCTTCCTCTCTGATCTAAGCTTCCTCTGGTTGCTCTAGTTGGAACAATTCTCCTTAGGTGCTCTCCTCTTAAATTTTTCAAGTTTTTTTCTCCTTTTTCTCCCCTCTTTTTCTCTTGCAAATGGGAGATATTTATAGGCTTGCAATGGCTAGATAGTTTGTTATGGGTTGTTATGGGTGGTTATGGTGAAGTGGAAAGTGGTTAGGGTTGTTATGGTGGAGTGGAAAGTGGTTAAGGTTGTTAGAAGTTGTTATAGGTGGTTAGGTTGTTATGGTGGAGCGGGAAGTGGTTAGGGGTTTGTTATAGGTTGTTAGAAGTTGTTATAGGTGGTTAGAGGTTGCTATGTTGGAGTGGAAAATAGTTAGGGTTGTTAGAGGTTATTATAGGTTTTTAGGGTTTTGGATTAGGGTTTAGGGTTAGGTTTAGGGTTTAATTTAGGGTTTAGGCTAGCTTAGGGTTTTGGATTAGGGTTTAGGCTAGGTTTGGGGTTTAGGTTTAGGATTTAGTTGCAAGTATATGGAATGTCTACACTTGGATAAGCTACATATTCGGCATACCTCCTCAAGTGTTGGAGTCAGCTCTACTTGTCTGAAACGGAAGACATGGAAGGTTGGTTTCCAAAAACGGGCAGAGGCACATAAGAAATGTCGGTTGACTTCAACCTCAGCTATGCCTAGAAATTTTGTAGAAATTCCCCAAACTCGAAGTTTGTCCAGATCATCAATGGTCAGTCTGGTGATCTAGTTACGTAGTACATTCAAGCAGTGGATAGGTGTGACCATAGTTGGGAATCCCTAGAAATCCATAGAAGGAATAACGAAAGAGAGGGGCTACAATCAAATACAGGGAAAAGAAAGGAAAAGGTAATAAAGCTTACCATGTTTCTCTTGCAGAAGATGAAAGTATTCAGCTCAAGAAATCTCTCTCTAATGTAGATGCCGAAATGGTGAAATCCCAAGGTTTAAATAGAGATGGAAGAATCCAAGATAAGCGGGAATATTGCTGTTACCTTGGTAGATGAGGCAAAAGTTGAAAGGTTAGGGCAAGTAGGTGAGAGGTAGGTGGAAAGTAGGTGACTCACGAAGCTTGCACACCCAACCACCTGAGAATCAAAATGACAGATGATTAATACTAGTGCAGGATCCAAGCGTAAATTAGCAACGACATCATAAAACAGATACTTCCGGCGATAATAGCTAGCAAAAAATGCTGGCGATAATAGCAGGTGAAATATACTAACGCAAATAACAGACAAAAATAGTCGACGAAAAGTCTCATAGTGCAGTATTCAGTAAAGTTTGTTTGTAAGGCTCGCCTGGTTGGCGCAAAGAGTTCTAAAAACCTACAAAGCAAGTAGTGGAACATCTAGAACACACAAACACATAGAGTGAACAAGTAAAAATATTTTTCTGATATTTGAATACAATTTTGCCACACTTTTGCAAACATATCTTTACAAAGTATCAAATCAGATTACAGCAAAATTTCCTAAACAAAGGAGCAACTAAATATAATCCTCCCATGAGCTGTGGTCCTCGTCGGAGTCACTAGTATCATTTCTTTTGGCAGCAGCAGCAGCAGTAGCAGTCCGGAGGCACTTACGGTTGATCCTTCGGGAGGTCTTGGCAAAAGCTGCTCTGACCTGTAATGGCCCGACAACAAAAGTGGTAGTATCTTCTTCTCCCGAGACATCTTGGGAGTCGAAGTCCACTAAGAACTCCTTGCTAGTGTCAGGGTTGAGGCTCCTCTCAACCCTACCACCCTACAGACAAAGAGCAGCTCGTCAAGCACAGTATTATCAAATAAATTGAACTACTAGTTAATATAATTTCATTCCTCAAGTAGAGCTTGCCAGCGAATCTCCTGCAAAGAACAAGAAAAAGAAGAAAAAGTAACCCAATGGTTAGTTCAATTTATGTAAAGGACAGTTGTTGAATTCAAGAAAGATTTGTTTCTTACCTCCTAGTGCTTCATCTCCTCGTAAAATGCTACAAAGCACTCCTCGAAACCCTATCCAAAACAAGAGACATGTTAGAAAGTGAAGCAAACCTAGGAACAAAATATTCACACTAGAGGAGTTGTTTACCTGAGCCCACTCAGCGCCAAACCACATGCCACATTGGCTCTCCCAAAGGTCGCCATCAAACAGATGTGGTTTGCCAACACAGCGAAACCACTCAAGGTAGCCCTTGTACGCAACCACCCTAAGGATGTACCAGCTCCACACGGTTGCAGCGTCAACGCTCAGAAGCTTCACCGCCGCACAGGAAACGGGCTTTGAGCCCATGTCAGTAGGAGGAATTGGGATGCAGAACTCATCCGTGAATTGGTGTCGTACTCGCCCAGGCAGGTAATACACGAAATGTTGGTGGCAATAAAATCTAGTATGTCGGTGAGTCAATTCCCTAACAGAGTTGAGGGAATTCCAGTCATACCCCTCATACCTAGCAAAGGGACAGAGATTCACCTGCCTTCAAAGAATATCAGAAGCAAATGTTAAACATATTTACAAGAGTTTCTATAAATTAATAGAAGAAAACAATGGTAGTGAATTAAATAGAGAAAAGGGTAAACTTACATCCTCAATACCTAGCAAGTCAAGTAAATATCTGTATGCCTCATATGAAAAGACACCAGCAGCTATCTGGTGGTCTGGCTCACACCACTAGCGTGGAAGAGGCAGCATCTCTCGATGGAGGCGGTAACAATAGTGCCTTCGGAATACATGCTCCACTGACCAATACTGCAAAGGCAAGAAGCAAGTCAGACTGGACAGTTTACATTTGATAAAATGGAAATAAAGTGAGAGACAAGTTGCTTACCGTCAGAAGAGAATATAATCCAATGTAAGAATGGTGACTCTTCTAAGCCAACAGATCTATGCCCCGAATGAGGTGGACCTAGTTGGCTCCACCCTAATCGTAAAAGTCCAACCGGCTCAGGTCTGCTACGTAGATCAGCCAGTCTACATGTACACTGTGACTGAAGGTGTCACAAAAGATCAAATAGATCATCTCAAGAAGGAAGTGGTGAAGGACATAGTCTGCCTCAACAGTCCTAGGAGCAGGGTCTGGCCAAAATAAGTGCCATTGTCGTAGCCACTGCAAAGTGAAATTGAAAGAGGCCCTTTTGTCGACCGATGAGTCTCAACCAAGCAGTGTCGGAACTTGGAAGAAACCATGGGTCGTCCTTCCAGTGATAGGCTCTGCCCTAAAGTGCTGCCCGGCCAGAAGAGCCCAGTGCTTCGATAGGATTCCTGGCTCACCAAACGAGAAGTGCAAAGTGTGTGTCTCATGCCTCCAACACTCCGCCAAAGCTCGAAAAAATTGATAGTGGCCATGCATCGCCAGAATTTGCAGAAAATGGCCGAACGACGACTCGTGAAGTAGGAAATCGCAAAGGAAGGTAGGAAGTTGTCGAAAGTACTCGAGCATGGGTAGCCATTGACACTGCATAATCTGATTGGCGACCCCTACCTACTAAATCAGAATCCATGGAAGGTTAGAACATTGAAAGAGCTAATAATAAAGGGTGTTGTTCAAAACAAGTAGCGAATAAATAATTACCCGGAAAGATGGCTTCTCGCTGATGTGATCAAGATCCAAAAGCTAGCCCCAGTAGCTGCTAGACTCCTGCACAAAACAGGGGATAATTTCAGTTCAGTCCCACTAATAAAAAATGCTGAAAAGAAAAATAGATTGTTCAAATGATTGTATCTCCTCAGGGATCTCAAACTCAGCAATGTTTTGCGAACCAAAAGCCTGAGATCGTGAACCGGCAGAATGAGGCCGTGAGCTAGTCTCTCGAGATTGTGAGGCTGAAACAGAGGACCTCGAACTGGAAGCCCGAGACTGGGAGCCAGGGAAAAATGACTTCGAGCTAGAGAAAGACCGAGCCTGGGGGGCAAAAGCAGGAGACTTCGAGTCAGAAGCCTGTGGCTGGGAACACGGAGCAACGCTGTGGGTAAGGGTCCGAGAGTCAGACACTCCTAAAGACGGCGAGCCCGTGGCAAAACTCTTGCCAACAGGCCTGGTCTGCGATTCCCCGATTGTACCCAAGGTAAGGGTCTAGGAACTGGAAACCTCCTGGACCTCCTGTGTGCCCTCACCACTACTGCTCCCAGAGTCGGACCGCAAATGCAAAGGCAAAGTTAGTTAAGGAAATAATGTTGATTAAAGACAATAAAAGCGATTAAGAATACCAGCAGTCTGATGAATAATTGCAAACTCAATCCAAATCATAGATGGGTTGTCAGAAATCAGAGGCACGTTGTATGCAGGGAAAAGGGCGGAAAACATTGCAAGAGTCTATTTCCACAAAGTCAAGACTGTGAGCAAGTGCAAGTGGGCAGTAGATGTATAGCAAGTCATATCGCAAGGCCATACGGGTTAAATATACAATTGCATATACTTCGACAAAATTGATTCATAATAGGTTTTGCAATGTTTGACCTGAATCAAACCAAGGCAGAAGTGAACTGTAAACTCCAATAAGACACTTTACAAATACAAGAGAGACAGAGTCCCAATATCAAAGATGAAGCGTGCACTTAAGCAAGAGAGGGTTTACAAAGGGAAATAAAAGTGGACTCAACAGGGTCGTACTTCAGAACAACAACACTGTTTTCAGGATGTCTCGCAATAGTCTACTTTGACCCAATTGAAGAATATTATGACAAGTCACTGTATTTTGGTCAAATCACTCAAAGATCAGGGATTCCAAGTTAGGTGTTCACAGATCATTTGGAAACATAATGCAAGGTCGAATGATGATGCATTCTATTCAGTTCAACCATAAACCAGTTCATTCATTCAAGCATAGGGGGCTGGGAGTCTAACTGGTTCATTTGCAAATGATACATGAGGCAAGTTATGGCATTGAAATAAAAGTCAACAGCAAAACAGAAGTTTGCAAAACCTTTTCTTGAATAAATTAGACAGCAACAAAGAAAATTAAGTCATATCATTGTCTCCTTGATTCACGTTTGAGAGAATGGAATTCAAAGATACTTATCCTTGTCTCCTTGATTCACGTCCGAGAGAACGGAATTCAAAGACACATATCATTCTCCCTGATTCACGTCCGAGAGGACGGAATTCAAGGACACTTATCCTTGTCTTCTTGATTCATGTCCAAGAGGATGGAATTCAAACACAGTTATCCTTATCTCCCTTATGCACGACCAAGAGAACAAAATTTAAAGACACTTATCCTTGTCTCCCTGATTCACATTCGAGAGGATGGAATTCAAAGACACTTATCCTTGTCTCCCAGACTTACGTTCGAGAGGATGGAATTCAAAGATACTAATCCTTATCTCCTTGATTCACGTCCGAGAGGACGAAATTCAAATATACTTATCCCTATCTCCTTGATTCACGTCCGAGAGGACGGAATTCAAAGATACTTACCCTTGTCTCCCTGATTCACGTACGAGAGGATGGAATTCAAAGACACTTATCCTTGTCTCCTTGATTCACGTCCCAGATGACAGAATTCAAAGTCATTTATCCTTGTCTCCCTGATTCACGTCCGAGAGGACGGAATTCAAAGACACTTATCCTTATCTCTCTAATTCACGACCGAGACTACAGAATTCAAAGACAAGTATCCTTGTCTCCTTGGTTCACGTCCGAGAGGACGGAATTCAAATACACTTATCCTTGTTTCCCCGGTTCACGTTCGAGAGGATAGAATTCAAAGACACTTATCCTTGTCTCCCTGATTCACATTCGAGACGACGGAATTCAACGACACTTATCCTTGTCTCCCTGATTCACATTCGAGAGAACAGAATTCAAAGACACTTATTCTTGTCTCCCTCATTCACGTTCGAGAGGACTGAATTCAAAGACACTTATCCTTGTCTCCCAGATTCACGTCCGAGAGGATAGAATTCAAAGACACTTATCTTTGTCTGCCTGATTCACGTCCGAGAGGACGGAATTTAAGGACACTTATGCTTGTCTCCCTGATTCACGTCTGAGAGGACGGAATTCAAAGACACTTCTCCTTGTCTCCCAGATTCACGTCCGAGAGGACGGAATTCAAAGACACTTATCCTTGTTTCCTTGATTCATGTTCGAGAGGATGGAATTCAAAGATACTTATCCTTTTCTCCCTGACTCACGTTCGAGAGGATAGAATTCAAAAACACTTATCCTTGCCTCCCTGATTCACGTTTGAGATGATGGAATTCAAAGATACTTATCATTGTCTCCCTAATTCACGTCCGAGGGGAAGGAATTCAAAGACACTTATCATTGTCTCCCTGATTCACGTCCGAGAGGACGGAATTCAAAGACACTTATCATTGTCTCCCTGATTCACGTTCAAGAGGATGGAATTTAAAGACTCTTATCCTTGTCTCCCTGATTCACGTTTGAGAGGATGGAATTCAAAGACACTTGTCCTTGTCTCCCTAATTCACATTCGAGAGGACGGAATTCAAAGACACTTATCCTTATTTCCTTGTTTCACGTTCGATAGGATGGAATTCAAAGACACTTATCCTTGTCACCCTGATTCACGTTCGAGAGGACGGAATTCAAAGACACTTATCTTTGTCTCCCTGATTAACGTCTGACAGAATAGACTTCAATGACACTTATCCTTCTCTCCCTGATTCACGTCCAAGAGGACGGAATTCAAAGACACCTATCCTTCTCTCCCTGATTCACATCCGAGAGGACGGAATTCAAAGACACTTATCCTTATCTCCCAAATTCACGTTCGAGAGGACGGAATTCAAAGACACTTATCCTTTTCTCCCTGATTCACATCAGAGAAGACAGAATTTAAAGACACTTCTTATTGATTTCGCTCTATGATGGATGAGGTCCTTTCCCTCTAGGTTCTCATTTCGGAAGAAACAGAACCCAGAGGTACATCCCTTTGGGCTGATATCCCAAAATATCCGATTAGCATCTGTCAACTTGCCATCTTTTGGTCGGTGAGTCCGAAACTTACTATCTTTCGATCAGTGAGTCCAAAACTTACCATCTTTCAGTTGGTGAGTCTGAAACTTACCATCTTTTAGTTGGTGAGTCTGAAACTTACCATCTTTCGGTCGATGAGTCCAAAACTTACCATCTTTTGGTCGGTGAGTCTGAAACTTATCATCTTTCGGTTGGTGAGTCTGAAACTTACCATCTTTTGATCAGTAAGTCTGAAACTTGTTATGTCCCTTTCGATTTCCATTCAGACTGGTTGGAGTTGATGGTGCCATCCTTGGTCATGTCCTAGATGGATTAGACCATTCCATTTTGGGCTGGTACCCCTAGCTACTTGATTGACATTCGTTAAAATATTTGTCTTCTTGGTTGATAGGTTTGGTATTCTATCATGCCCCTTGATTTCAACGTTATACTAATTTCTTGTTCTTTCGTAAATATGGGCGAGGTGTCCTGTCAACCCTAAGCATCGGTCTCGATCACCCTCGGCCTTGCTCAGGGAGGGGCATCTGTAGACACCCTGGATTTCACAAGAATGTTTGAACGAATCCAAAGGAGAGGATGTGCCCTTTGAATTGCCTCAATAGCATTCATATTAACCATTGATTGCCAATTGGTCCCTAATGGGATGGTCAATGAGCTCAAGGGCTGCATGACTGATTTTTATTGGGCCAAGCGGAACTTCCAACCAATTATATGTGGCATGGATTTTAGGCATGTATAGCTGATAGAAGCAAGTGGCGGATATAGCTAGCGAAATGCCTTGTTTCGGTGCTAAAGGACAAAAAGGTCTCTTTTGCTACTTAATTACTTAATTTTCTACTAATGACGGCTAGGATTTATTCTAGCCTCTTTCCTTTCATCTCTAGGGACTTCTATGTCGTTGACTCAGTGTCGAATCTACCAATTTAATCTGCTAGACGTAATCATTGCCGCCTGCCACTGGCCATTACACATCCACGGCCCCTGTTCGATTCTAACGCCTATTTAAAGGCCTCTGTGTCACTCTAGAGGCATTATCAGAGAGATCGCCCTCACTCCAGCTCTAGAATTCCAACTCTTGTCTCCTCTTGACGATCTCACTCCGATTCTCATCACTTCCGGCGATGATTTCACCAACTGTGGATGTTGCTCAAGCCTTGAGGAGCCACCAGCATTCTGCGATGCATCTCAGGTAAGTATCTGACTTTCCTCCACTTCTACTTTAGCCTTGTGTGGGTGAGTGTGTCATCAGGTGCTGGATTTCGGAGCCCTGTCCTCTTCTTCTTTGGTGACAGTTGGACTGGTTGCAGCGATGAGGAGTTTCTTCCCTACTGGATGTGCTTGAAGCTGGAGGAGGGATCATTGAGTCCCATGTCCTCCACATGCACGCCTGGGAAGATCATCTTCGTCTTCTTTTGCCATTGGTGATTGAATGACGATGTTCGTTGGAGTTCGTCTGGCATCGGCAATTAGAGTCAAGAGGAGGTGTCCCAGTGTGTTTTCTGGGCTGAAGTCCATGCTTGCATGCCTTCTTTGCATCCCCGACCTCGCGAGTCTCTGGTTGGAGCTCGTCGATCTCAGATGAGGTCGACTAGTGTGCGTGCCGACGAGGTAGACCAGTGGAGGGGACTGTCGATCATTACTTCGATCTAAGCATGTAGAATTGTTTCTCTTAACCTCTTCTTACTTCTTGGGGTTCCTCTTCCCTACCCCGAGCCTCGTCACAGCTCCGTGGACCTCATCATCCACTGTCATGGCTAGTCAGTGTGTTCTCTGTCGAGATAGACGAAGATCAGATTCTAGCAAGCCATTTTCCCTACTGAATGTGTGAATGGGCTCCCCATGCATCCCTCTTGCTTCTCCGACCGAGCAGCCGGCCATCCGATTCCATCCAATGGAGGATTCAATCCAAGTTTAGCAGCTAGACTGGTGACGGGTCACGTGATTCTCGATGGCGAAGGAAGCTAGCGAGCTATCTTGGTGAGAAGAGCTGGCGGTTACGGGAGGTGGCTTCATCTAACAGAATTAGTTAACGGAAATCGTCGACGTGGGGCCCAAAATCCAGATGGTTATAATTGATTCTTGGCTTCTTGATTTGACTAATCTTTGACTTTTGGGTTTCCCTTTTGATTCTTCAGCAATCCCCATTCTATCCTAAGGTATATAATCTTTTGGCATGATTTGCCAAAAATGCCCTTTCTTTACAATTTTATCTTTTTTCCCCATATTTTCTGATTTTCATGATTTTATGATTTGTGTTGGGAATTTATCACCCAAGGGCGTACATTAACAGACTTGAAAAGCTGACATGGACCCAAATGAGGATTATTTTCCCTTATTTGACTTTCTTGGATTTTCCTAATTTCCTCTGTTTTGCGTGATGCTTTCCGAACATTTATGATTTTCTGTGATTTTCCTCATCGCCCAAGGGCATACAGTAAAGCCACATTTTCAATACTTACATTTTCTCTTGGATTGTTTTCCTTATCATTTCTCTTTTATTCATCATTTCTTGGAGATTTGTCATGTTTTCGCATTCATCCTAAGCATGTGCATTATAAGTAGACAAGCATACACACACCAGATCATGAGCAAGTAGTTAACCTTGAAAGATAGATTTCTTCGGGCGTATAGGGGTACCTAACACCTTATCCATGCATAACAAGAATCCTTACCCGTTCTCTGGTCCACCGTGATTTGCACACTACATCCATTAGGCACGGAGTACACATGTGTTTCTTTGCATTGATTTCTCTGAGTTTTCTTTGTGTTTAGTTTCCTCGTCTTTCCATTAAAAGACTAGGTTGCGACTCATTTTCCTTATCCTATTCTTATCCTTCCTTGGTGTTTCTAAGTCTAATTTCCTTCCTCGGAGTCACCATCGTTGCCGTGACCATATTAGGATTCTTCGTGTGCTTCCACGTAGCGACGAGTCATGCAGGGTTCCACCAGTATTCAATCGTGATAGATTGTGCTACGAGAAGGGTTCTGGCAGAGTGTCCAGGCCAAGGCTGGTGTATGGTACAAGGCACCAGACCGAGTGAGCCTAGTAAAGTGATTTCTGCTATCAAGGCCTATCAATATCTGGCAAGTGGCAGTGTGGGCTATTTAGCCTGTGTGACAGTTTCTACTTCACTTGTGGTCGAGATTCAGGACTTGCCAGTGGTGTGGGAATATCCTGATGCTTTTCTTGAGGAATTGCCTGGAATGCCACCACACAAGGAAGTGAAGTTTGTGATTGATTTGGTGCCGGGATCAGGTCCTATTTCCAAAGCTTCGTACAGGATGACACCTATTGAGTTAAGGGAGCTCCAGAATCAGCTGCAGGAACTGATGGATAAGGGATTCATTCGTCCCAGTGTTTCACCTTAGGGAGCACCAGTTCTGTTTGTTAAGAAGAAGGATGGTTCACTTCGACTCTATATAGACTACCGAATGTTGAACCAGATCACTATAAAGAACAAGTATCTACTACCGAGGATCGATGATTTGTTAGACCAGCTGCAGGGAGCATCGGTGTTTCCTAAGATAGATTTGAGATCTAGATACCATCAGTTGAGGATTAGTCAGCCAAATGTGCAGAAGACAGCCTTTTGCACCTATTATGGACATTTTGAGTTCTTGGTTATGCCATTCGGGTTGACGAATGCTCCGATTGCTTTTATGGACCTGATGAATAGGGTGTTTAGGCCTTATTTGGATCAGTTTGTGGTCATCTTCGTGGATGACGTTTTGGTATTTTCTTCGGATGTTCAGACCCACCGGAGGCGTTTGAGGATCGTATTGGAGACGCTGAGGCAGCATCAACTTTATGCCAAGTTCTCCAACTGCAAGTTTTGGCTAGAGGAGGTGTCCTTCCTTGGTCATATTATTTTAGGGGAAGGCATTAAAGTAGATCCAGCCAAAGTGGAGGCTGTGAGTAGTTAGGCCAGACCGAAGACAGTAACTAAGATCAGAAGTTTTCTCGGCCTAGTAGGATATTACAAGAGATTCATCCAGAATTTCTCCAAGATTACTGTATCATTGACCAGATTGACTAGAAAGGAAGTGCACTTTGCCTGCGATTGGCAGTGCAAGGAAAGCTTCAATGAGTTGAAGGCTCGCTTGGTATCAGCCCTAGTCATGACTTTGCCCTCTAGGAGTGGCGGTTTAACAGTCTACAGTGATGCCTGTGGAACTGGTTTGGGGTGTGTGCTGATGTAGTACGGTAGGGTGGTGGTGTATCCCTCGCGCCAGTTGAAAGATCATGAGAAGAATTATCCCACCCATGATTTAGAGATGGCAACTGTTGTGTTCGCCATAAAGATTTGGAGGCATCATTTATATGACGAACAATTTGAGGCGTATACAGATCACAAGAGTCTAAAGTACATCTTTACTTAAAAGGATTTGAACCTAAGACAGAGGCACTGGGTGGAGTATATTAATGATTATGATTTTAGTTTGTCGTACCACCCAAGGAAAACAAATGTGGTAGCAGATGCTCTGAGCAGACGCACTCATGTCATGGCTAGTCTGATGATCCATGAATGGAAATTGTTAGAAGGACTAGTGGAGTGCAGGCCTCGGAGACAGTCTTAGGGAACTACTAGAGTGATGTTGGCCAATTTGTCTGTTCGCTCGAGGATGATCGAGGCAATAGTCAGAGCTCAACAATATGATTCTTTTTTGTCAGATATCTGAAGGAAGCTGGAGGCTGGTAATGCCCCTCACTTTTCAGTTGGGGTAGATGGTGGGCTGAGGTATGATTTGAGATTATATGTGCCTCAAATAGAGGAAATCGAGAATGGTCTGTTGGATGAAGCTCACTGCTCCAGATACACTATCCATCCAGGAAGCACCAAGATGTATAATGACCCGAAGAGGAATTTTTGGTGGCCTGGGATGAAGAGAGAGATTGCTGAGCATGTGGCGAAGTGTGCAACCTACCAGATGATGAAAATAAAGCACTAGAAGCCCGAAGGGACTTTGCAACCTCTCGACGTTCCAGTGTGGAAATGGGAAAATGTATCGATGGACTTTGTGACGGGTTGCCACGAACTTGAATAAAGAATGATACAGTTTGGGTGATAGTGGATTGCCTTACAAAATCGGCACATTTCTTGCCAATGAGGGTGAATCTTCTTTTGGTGAAGCTGGCAGAGTTGTATGTGGCTGAAATTGTGAGATTGTATGGTGTCCCAATGTCTACTGTGTCTGACAGAGACACGAGGTTTACATCGAGATTCTAGAGAGCTCTGCAGGAGGCTTTTGGCATGGTACTAAATTTTAGCATTGCCTTTCACCCCTAGATGGATAGCCAGACAAGGAGGACCATCTAGACACTAGAGGACATGTTGAGGGCCTGCGCCTTAGACTTTGGTGGTAGCTAGGAGGATCACGTACCCCTGATTGAGTTTGTATATAACAATAGTTACCACGCCAGTATTGGTATGGCTCCATATGAGGCATTGTATGGCAACACCCACTTGCTGGAGTGACGTGGGTGAGAGACAGTTAGTTGGGCCTGAGATCGTACAGCAGTACGAGAGCAAGGTGGATCTGATCAGGAAGAGGTTGTTGTCTGTCCAGATTCGACAAAAGAGCTATGTAGATTGGAGGTGGAGACCTCTGGAATTTGAGGTAAGAGACTTCGTATTCCTGAAGGTGTCACCAACCAAGGTTTGATGTAGTTCAGTAAGAGAGGCAAGTTGAGCCCAAGATACATCGGACCGTACCAGATTACCAAGAGAGTTGGTGAGGTGGCATACAGACTAGATCTACCTCCAGAATTGGCTGGTGTACATAACACCTTCCATGTATCTATGTTGAGAAAGTGTTTGGCCAATGCGTCCCAGGTGATACAATGCAACCAGAGGAGTTGCGGGAGGACCTGTCTATGGTTGAGAATGCAATTGAGATTCTAGGCAGAAAAGAGCAAGTCCTTAGGAATAAAGTGATTCCAATGGTGTTAGTTTAGTGGCAACACCAAGGTACAAAGGAAGCTACTTTGGAGAGTGAGGTGGACATCCAAAGACAGTACCCTTACTTATTTTATTAGAGTTGAATTTCGAGGACGAAATTCTTTTAAGGGGATAGGATGTGACACTCGGGCCTGATTATCCATTTTAATTATAAACCATGTGATTAATTGTAATATTGAATAAATAGTTTATTAATGGATAATCTATTGTTTCTTGTGATTGTGAGGATTTAGTTAGCATACTGTGCATCTGTTTGTGATTTGGGACCAATGTGGTGTCCGATTTGGGGATGTACAGTTACCTCGATTTGCGTGTCTGTCTTTTTCCTTTTCTTTCTTTTCTTTTTCTCTCTCCCTCACGTGATTCCACCATTTTCGTCTCCCTCCTCTTCTCCCCCAGACCGTGCCACCAGCGACGTCGGCCCATGCCATTCCATTCCCTTCGATGCGAGGCGAGCAACGAGAGACTGGCATGACGCGGGAGGAGGAGGAGATAAGAAGGAGGAGAAGGTGGAGGGAATGCAGTCGAGAGAGAGAGAGAGAGAGGGAAAGGAAGGAAGGTGCGCAAACTAGAGGAGTGTCGAGTCGTGGTCTGCCGGTAGGGAAAAGGCTTCACTGGGGTAGGAGGAGCTCGCTGGAGTTGGGGAGGCTCGTCGGAGGAGGTATGCAGCCCCCTTTCTTCCTCTTCCATCTTCCGTTATACGATTTTAGTTTAATATGTTAAATGCATGAAATTGGTGTAAAATGCATGTAAAATTGTAGAAATATCGTAAAATGGGTGGAAATGTGATAAATAGCATGAACATGTAGAAATCATGCGGTTATGATGGAATTTGGTGGATTTCTATGGATTTTAGGGATGTATGCTACAATAGTTTCATACGAGCTTCATTCCTTTATGATTTTCGTGTGAATTGTATAGTGAATGGATTGACGAATGGTTTGGAGGATTTTGAATTAGAATCAAGTGTCTACACTCCATGATTTATTGGTATTTGTGATGCTTGTTTGAGGGGTCTGACGGAGGCTCCCACCTCCGACGATTGCGTCGATTGTAACAGGGAGGTGCCCTGGTCGTGGGTAATTCAGCATGCCGAACTGGGTTCGGCATACCGAATTCCTATCAGATTAAGCCAGGATACTTGTTTTCGGTAGGTCGAAGTCACCTGGTCAATCAAAATAAGGATTTTCAGTATACCGAAAATGTTCAGTGTATCGAACCAGAGATTTTCGGCATACCGAACCTAGTTTTCGGTCTGTCGATTTTGCCCTGGTCCTAACATATATTTATGTGATTATAAAATGAAAGAAAAAGTTTTAAATGGACGATGAACATGTGTTAGTGGTGTTTTCCCCTTGTTATTGGTATGGAGGAATGTGGGACCCAAATAAGTGTATTTAGGAATGGTTTTGGGTTTGAAGCCCTAATAATGAATAAAAGTGATTGGATGTATGGTTTTTGAGTAAATATGGGCATGAGACCCAATTTATGATTTTAAAGCATGGTTTTTCATGATTTTGAGTTGGGACCCTAGATGATGGTTAGGTGTTGCATGGGAAAAGATTCCTGCAATCAAGAGAATGAAATGAAAATGGTTTTGAAAATGGAAACTTAAAGAGTTTTGAAAATAAAGCACTAGTAATTTATTGAGGAACTACGGGGGTTGGTGTCGACAATGTGGTAGGAGTATGAGGCTCCAATGAAACCAATTGTCAGATACAACTGTGGTTGCCGAGCTTGAGACAGTGTAGACTAAGCCTAGGTCATTGGACCTAGTTGTTTGGGTCACCGAGCTCATGACGGTGTAGGCTGAGCCTAGGTTATTGAACCTAGTTGTTCGGGTCACCGACGGTGTAGGCTGAGCCTAGATCATTAAACCTAGTTGTTCTGGTCACCGATGGGACATCAAATAAAGACGTATCCCTGTGCATGTATGAAAGAGATTGAGGCCGGTTGGCCAAGGTAGTGACATCCTGCATGGGGAATTTCACCACAGCAGTGCAGAGAGGTATGGGAAATGATGTCCTCGCCTATTGTTTGTGTGCCTGGTTACCCCTGATCAAGGTAACATCAATAAAGAAAAGTGGAAATGAATAAGAAAGGAAATGTGGTTTGGCTAGGATTGGACTTATGACTGGTCCTAAAATCCTAGAATAAAATATTGATTGTGTTTTAACTAGTTATCAGCTAGTATTTATGATTTTGGTTTTGAGTCTGAGAGGCATTTTGTTTTAGGCTGAATCTAGTTGGAAATGTGGTTTCTCAAGATATGAGTTTTGAAAGTGGTTTTGGTCTTGGAAAGAAATCCCAATCAATAAAAAGAAATATGAGTTTTGAGAAAAAAATATGGTTTTGGAAACAATTTCTAGATATTTTAAAAAGAAAAGGAAATGATGTTTTAAAATGAATTTTCAAAAAGGAAAATCAAGTTTTATAAACTAAAAGCTGTGTTTTTACTAATGTTACTGGATTTTGTTATTTGTGTGTTTGGGGCACGTACTGGGTGACTTAGATGTCACTCACGCGTGCTTTGTTTGGTTTTTAGGTGCAGATTGTGTGTAGTCGAGTTCCAGTGCCGGAGTCGAAGTTTCTAGCTGCACATCATTTCCTAGAGGTGAGCCTTAGTTACAGTTATTTAATTTTACTTTAATTAGTGTAATTTTGCTTATGATACTATGATTTAGGTAACGTGCCTAGGTCCGGGGTGTTACATGCTAATATTGCGCCAATGCCCATGCCTTTCTTGTTGACTACGCCATCAAAATACAAGTGCCACTACTTCTTGTCTCTGAACTCTTCAGGTTTTGTGTCAGTCATGGTTAACAATATATCTTCATCCAAGAACTATGCCTGCAATGGCTGATAATCAGGCAGTGGTAGGTTAGCTAAGTGGTCTGCAACGGCCTACCCCTTCACGGATTTTTGTGTGATAAAGGTAATATCGCACTAAGATAATAGTACTGTAACCATGCCGGCGAGAATCGCGAAAATATGCGAAAGTCACGGCAGAAATAAAAATAATATGCAAATGCAGGAGTCGCCACCTAGTCTATTCAAATGGAAGACGAGGAAAACCATATAAAACATGAAAATAATGCAAAAAACAATGGAAAGGGTCTTTGTAAACCAGAAATATGGGTAAGGATCCCTGTTACGTACGAGGAAGGTGTTAGGTACCCTCGTACGCCCGATAAATCGGTCTTCTATTGGTTTCTCATTTGCTTATGAAATGTCGACTTTTCAGCCTTTTATGTACGCTCGAGGGCAATATGTCATGCCATGCTAATGTGTGTGGTGTCTAAAATATGGGTGCATGATGTGCAAGGGTGTGTCCTAATGCTTAGAAATATCGCTCTCATATCGGGTCAAGGGTTGATGGAGAGATATTGCATAAATAAGATCATGGATCTAGCATCTTGAATGATTTTATCATCCTTGCTTTGCTATACGCCAAATGCAAACTAACATGCATGGAAAAGGCTAAAAACAGAGTTGTGCCTTCCTGACATATCCAAGAAGAAAACCAGAAAAAATGTAGAAGCAAATCGAAGTAAGAAAACATGCTACAATCATATAGAAACCTGCTCTGTGCTACTGTAAACAGGCTACTGCGCCGGTGAAGTGCGTCAGACTGGTGTGTCAGACTAGTGCGTCAGTCTGATGCGCAGCCTAGTTGCTTTCTACATGGGCCAGAATGATGTGCTGAGAGAAAACAGAAATTCATGCTATGCCAAATCGTATGAAAACGCATTCCAAAAAGTCATGCCATATAAAACCTTCGCAAAAGTTAGAGAACATGCTTTTAAATTGAAAGAAATGCAAGTACAATGACTTATGGACCTTGTGCTCAAGGGCTGGTAGCCTCACACACGATCACACTCTATTTAAGCTAGAATGAAAGAAGCAGGATTCAGTCAAGCCACTAGATCATGGGCTGATGCACAAGGCTCTCCATGTAGGAGTAAGGTGCAACCAGCCTACCAGATTTCGACCGAGGACTGAATATCCAAAGGGAGAAAACGACTAGAAAACAATCTCGCTTTTATAAAAAACAAATGCATGCAAAACCATGGAATAAAAAGAGCAAGTAGTAAAAGAACTAGGCTCAAAAACATTCAGAAAACCATGCAAACAGGATGCAAAAGTGAGCGTTTTACCTTCTGATTAGTCTGGTGCTCCTGCATGGGGCGCCATAGTGGGGCGCTGGCTAAGTGCGCCATATAGGTGCTCCCTAGAGAAATTTGGATCAGACTGCTATTCGATCCAGAACTGACCCAAAAAGATGATGGGTAATCTATGCTAATGCAAGTTGATCCATGCGAGTGTGAAGAGCATGATGAAATGCATCTGATCATTACTATCTTATTAGAACATGATGATTAATGGGTTCATGCAAAAGATTCAAGCATGGGACAAGTAAACCTAATAAAACTTGTCATAACCACGATCATATCTAGAACATAATAAGAGAAGATTGCTCATGCAAATGACTACATCAGGAACATAGTAAAGAGAAGATGGCTCATGCAAATAATGCAGTGCTTCCTAGAAACGAAATAGACATGCTATATTCAAAGCATAGATTATCATGCAGGGTATCTTGCAAAAAGAATAAATAAATTAGAGCAAAATCCTCATGGTGATATAAAAAGAAACAGACCTATCATGGAGCTAATAACATGCTATCCCATTGTGAAAGAACAAGAAGTTACTTAAAAGATAAAAGGGCCTACCTTGTCCGAGGTGGATGTTCCTTCAAGGAAGAAAAGAAAGACCTAAGATAATAAGCTCCCAGGTGCTTTGGAAGGGCTGAAAATACCATTGGATGCAAGAGAAAAAACTCGAGTGCAAGTGGGTGTTTGCAGAATTCTGGAGAAGGCTCTCTTTCAAGATGATTCAGCCCCTTCAAATGATGGCCTATGAGGTCTATATATAGGGATTTCCCATGGGTAACTCCTAGGAAAACAAGGAGCCTCGTAGACGAAAAGCCTGGAAGATTCCATGGCATATTCGCTGGTAGA
>JAMKQA010000119.1:0-40646 GCA_024699735.1 Posidonia australis
TACACATTAGCATGATTAGAGCATGATCCCAGTTTAGCAAACATTCATCAAACCTTTAGCAAGCATTTGGACTAGAAAGACCGAGTTTCTCGGGTGTATGAGGGTGCCTAACACCTTCCTCATGCGTAATAGGAATCCTTACCCATCATCTGGTTAGCAGACATCCAGCCTTCCCATTTGCATCCCATGCATTCATCCTTTTGTGGTTTTCCTCGTCTTTCCCTTAAAAGACTAGGTGGCGACTCCCTTTTCTTTTTTCTTTTATCCTTGCGCCTTCGCCATCATTGGCATGGTTGTGGTCTCCTCCCCACCCCCTCCCTCCGGGTCGGGCGCAGTCACAGCACCGTAGAGTAAGCAAACAAGAACCTAATCAAGATCCTAAAGAAGAGCACCGAGATGCACAAGGAT
The DNA here is from genome assembly GCA_024699735.1 of Posidonia australis. Lineage (NCBI taxonomy): Eukaryota > Viridiplantae > Streptophyta > Magnoliopsida > Alismatales > Posidoniaceae > Posidonia > Posidonia australis. The sequence continues at coordinate 409 of JAMKQA010000119.1, forward strand.
TGGCATGAAAAGCTTCCCTGCCAGCTATGGGCCTATAGAACTTCGATCCAGACGTCAACAGGAGCGACACCTTACTCATTGGTATACGACATGGAAGCAGTCCTACTAGTTGAAGTAGAGGTCCCATCACTCAGAATCTTGAGAGAGGCTGAACTAGAAGAAGCAGAATGGGTTAAGGACAGATGCATCCAGCCGAATTTGATTGACAAGTGCAGACTACAAGCCATGCACAATGCCCGCTGTTACCAAGGAAGAATGGCAAGATCATATCAGAAACGAATCCGACCTAGAAGCTTCACATCAGGCGATTTGGTTCTGCGGGTCATACATCTTCCTGACGATCGAGGCAAATTCTAACATAACTGGCATGATCCCAATATCATCAAGTAAGTCTATTCGGGAGGCACAACAATCCTTCAAGACATGGATAACGTCGAGCTATTCGAGCCAGTCAATGCATGTTATCTGAAGAAATACTACCAATGAGCAGAAGGCGTGTATCCTTGCCTTGCAAAGTATCCTTTCGCACATCATGCATCATCCACCACTCCATCTTCATACATAATTCTAAAATAAAAAGGCAATCTAAGCGCATCTAATCCACAACATTTATTCTTTTGCTTTCGTGCACATCAATAACTTAAGTATATTAATAACTGCATGCATCTATGCATAAACACATCAACATCATATCCCGATGACGAAAATCGGAATAGCTAGCTTGCTTAAGAAGGGTCTATACCTCTTCAGTTGATACTACCTAGACACTCTAGTGAGCAAGGGAGCCACCACCCTACCTTTGTTAGGCAAAATGTCCAAACTCCCATTGGGACTTATACCTCCAGAGAGAGATAAAATGTTAGGAGCGAGCACAAGTGTGAGCCAAAAGAAAAATTAACATATCCTCAAGGGTACAAAAGAAATAAGGAGACAAAAGTCATAGACAGAAGCTAGCCCTAAAAGAGAGAGGCAAGTAGGCCAACTCTACCTTTATCACTTACCTTGGGGAGGAGTCGAAGCAAGCATCCAAAGAATCCAAATGACCAAAGGGACTAGCCACCCCTCGCACATAATTACAGCAGCCCCATTCAAATCCGGATGCCCATTACCCCCGAGCAAGAGTTAGAGCAAGCCTACGAGCCTAAAAGGGAGAAAAGAAACAAGCCAAAAGTCAAAAAAGCAGGTTTAAGTCCCCAAGAGTTTGGCATGGAGCCTAATCTACCAAATCATCCATTTTGGAGAGCCACCCACAGCCTAAAAGTTTGGGTAGCATCTTGTAAATCGAGGTCTTCTGCTCTTCTCATAGCAGGCATCATTAGCATTCCAAATCCTGAGGGTGATACAACATGACACTATCATTCCTGCATGCATTATTTGTCAACTTTGCAAAATCTCGCTAGGTCCTAAACCAAGGGCATGTCAGTTGTTCTTTGGCTAAAGATCTGGCAGAAGATACCGTACACCAGGGGCATGTCAGCTGCCTTTATGGTGATAACCTTCCCCGTCAACCAGGGGTATGTCAGCTGTCCTTTTGGTTGACCCTTCTTGGGACAATATCTTCATCCAAAACATGTTGTCCGCTCCATAGCTCGAGCCCAAGATCAAGGATAACAACTAACATATCCGTCTGAGATCAGAGCAAAGTTAGAATATCAATACTCCTTTAGTTAGCAAGCGAGAACACAGTTTATAAGTCAAAGCCAAAGACAAACACCCTAGAGGTCAGTCAGTGACACAACAATGAGCTTGGAGAATTGTCAGAAATCATCCAGCAAGTCCACTTTATTCGAGAAGGAAACAATGCTCTCGTGAAACCCTTATCCAGCCAAGCCCCTTGTATCAGTGCAAAATCTGAGCAATGGTTTATCCGGATCAACCATCATCGTCCTACAGCACCGATAGCGTCAAGTGGATGAGCAAAACAGTGACACAACGAAGCAGGCAAGCTGTAGACAAGACAAACCTCATGGCTAGTAAGTAAGTTGTAGATAACATTTATCCTTCTTTCTCGTGACTTTTCTAAGTCCGGAGGAGATCCGAGTTGTTGGTTTCTTGAGTCCTAGGACCAGCCTTTATCCTTTTATCTCGCGACTCCTCCAAGTCCGGAGGAGATCCGAGTCGCTAGTTCCTTGAGTCCTAGGATTAGCATTTATCCTTCTTTCTCATGACTCCTCTAAGTCTAAAGGAGGTCTGAGTCGCTAGTTCCTTGAGTCCTAGGACCAGCATTTATCCTTTTCCTCGTGACTCCTCTAAGTTCAGAGGAGATCCGAGTCGCTGGTTCCTTGAGTCCTAGGACCAGCCTTTATCCATTTCCTCACGACTCCTCTGAGTCCAAAGGAGATTCGAGTCGCTGGTTCCTTGAGTCTTAGGACCAACCTTTATCCTTTTCCTCACGACTCCTTTGAGTTCGGAGGAGATTCGAGTCGCTGGTTCCTTGAGTCGTAGGACCAATCTTTATCCTTTTTCCTCGCGACTCCTCTAAGTCTAGAGGAGATCCGAGTCGTCGGTTCCTTGAGTCCTAGGACTAGCCTTTAGCCTTTTCCTTGCGACTCTTCTGAGTCTAGAGGAGATTCGAGTCACTGGTTCCTTGAGTCCTAGGACCAGCCTTTATCCTTTTCCCTCGTGACTCCTCTATCTCCAGAGGAGATCTGAGTTGCTTTTTCCTTGAGTCCTAGGAACAACCTTTATCCTTTTTCTCACGACTCCTATAAGTCCAAGGGAGATCCGAGTTGTTGTTTCCTGAAGTCCTAGGAACAACCTTTATCCCTTTTCTCACGACTCCTCTAAGTTCAGAGGAGATCTAAGTCATTGGATCCTAATATTCTAGGACCAGCATTTATCCTTTTTCCTCGCAACTCCTCTAAGTCCGGAGGAGATCTGAGTTGCTATTTCCTTGAGTCCTAGGAACAATTTTTATCCCTTTTCTCATGACTCCTCTAAGTCTAGAGGAGATTCGAGTTGTTGGATCCTAGAATTCTAGGACCAGCCTTGATCCTTTTCCCTCGTGACTCCTCTAAGTTCGGAGGAGATCTGGGTCGCTGGTTCCTTGAGTCCTAGAACCAGCTTTTATCCTTTTCTCTCGTGACTCCTCTATGTTGGGAAGAGATCCGAGTCATTGGTTCCTTGAGTCCTAGGACCAGTATTTATCCTTTCCCTCGTGACTCCTCTAAGTCTAAAGGAGATCCGAGTCGTTGTTTCCTTGAGTCCTCGGAATAGCCTCTATCCTTTTCCCTCGCGACTCCTCTAAGTCCAAGGAAATCCAAGTTATTGTTTCCATGAGTCTTAGGAACAACCTCTATTCTTTTCCCTTGTGATCTCTTCTAAGTCTAGAGGAGATCCGAGTCGCTGGTTCCTTGAGTCCTAGGACCAGCATTTATCCTTTTCTCTTGTGACTCCTCTAAGTCCGGAAGAGATCCGAGTCGTTGGTTCCTTAAGTCCTACGACTAGCATTTATCCTTTTCTCTCGTGACTCCTCTAAGTCCAGAGGAGATTCGAGTCGCCGGTTCCTTGAGTCCTAGGACCAACATTTATCCTTTTCACTCGTGACTCCTTTAAGTCCACAGGAGATCCGAGTCACTAGTTCCTTGAGTTTTAGTGTAACCATGCCAGTAGAACCCTACAAGACTCTCCTTACGGTGCGTGGAAGCACACAAGGGGTCCCAATACGGTTACAGCGAAGAGGGTGAATCTGAAAAGAAGACTAGACTCGGAAACACCAAGGAAAGATAAGAAAGGATAAGGAAAGGAGTCGCCACCTAGTCTTTTAATGGAAAGACGAGAAAAACCAAACACAAAGGAAAAACAAAAAGAAAACAAGGTGAAGAAAACATGTATGCTCCGTGCCTAATGGATGTAGTGCAAAAATCAATGTGGGCCAGAGAAAGGGTAAGGATTCTTGTTACGCATGGAGAAGGGGTTAGGCACCCCCATGAGCCCGAAGAACTCGGTCTTTCTAGGTTTCCAGCTTGCTAATGGTCTATTATGTGTATGCTTGCCAATTCTAAATGCACATGCTTAAGTTGACTACAAAAACATGCCAAATCAAAGTGAAGAAATGAATAAAAGGAAAAATGTTAATCCAAGGGACAAATGTAGGCATTGAAAATGCCGCTTTATTGTACGCCCCTAGGCGATGAGGAAAATCGTGAAAATCAAGAATACTCGGAAAGCGTCTCGCAAATCAGCGGAAATTTGAATAAATTTGAGAAAATCAAATTAGGGAGAATAATCCTCATTCGGGACAATGTCGGCATTGTTAAGCCTATTAATGTATGCCCTCAGGTGATGGAAAGCCAAATCAAATCAAAATCATGAAAGTCGGAAGAAATCCAAGAAACGATGGGAAAATCAAGTTTGAAATGAGTTAGAAATGCATGCACGATGCCAGAAAGAAGGCACAAGAAGATATGCATGAACAAGAGCAACAAAATGTACAAAATGCAACTGTGAGTGTAAAATTGTAAATTCCAGGGGCTTTTGTGCAAATTCCCAAATTCTTAATGAAAGCTGAAATTCTGTGGAAAAATCATCAAAAATACATAGGAAAACACATTTTATGTAATTTTGAAGAAATCTGGGGTTAAATGTGCAAAACAGTGTATTTTTGGTCAAATTCAAGATTTCTATGGGTCAATATGCAATTTTGCCATTAAAACATGTATTTAATGCAATTCTGAAGAAATTCAGGATTAAATGTGCAAGAAAAAGAGTTCTGGTTTGAAAACAGAAAATTTCAGGGATTGACATGCAAATTTACCCTAGAAAACATGCATTCAGTGAGAAATCAGTAAAACTCAGGGGCTAAAATGCAATTCAGGTCACATTTGAGCAAATATTTGAATTCTCAGGGTTTAACTTGCAATTTTGATAGAAAAACATGCATTCAAAACAGTTTTAGTAAAGCTTAGGGTTTTTTATGCAAAATGCTGGACTTAAATGCATGAAAATAAACTCAGAGGTTTTATATGAAATTTTAAAGCATGGAAAACATTAATAAGAAAGCTCAGGGGGCACATTGCAATATTTCAAGACAAATATTATTTAAAAAACTTTAAAAAAACTATGCAAGGACCTAATTGTAAGAGAAAAGGATCTGAATGTAAGAAATAAGGACCTAAATGTAAGAAAAAGATAAGAACAAAAGTTTATTCAAAAGAAAATTATTTTTAATTTCTTTTTAAAAAGAAAACATGCGACAACCACCGACGATGGAGTCCCGCCGTCGACGACCGTCTAGAATGCTCTTCCGGGGCATCCCGATGCCTGATCAAGCATCAGGTCCTAATGGAAGCTAGAGAAGATAGAGGGGAGGAGATCCAATGGTTTGGATTAGGGGCATAATGGCTGGAATTGGCCTCCCACCCCCCTCACCGTCAATGCCACTCCGACGACGGCGCCATGGAAGAAAGGGGAACCTGGAGGCCATGGAGCTGCAACTCGAGGCTCCTGGTAGCAAGAGGATGATGTGTGGAGCATTCCCCTTCCTTTAGAGGCCAGAAAGGAGGGAAATCACGCGATGCTGGGTTCCACCTGTCGTCACCGTCATCTTCTCCAGTGAGCATAGTAGTAGGGGTGATTCAAGGCGTGAAGCTCAACTTTGATGGCTCTGGAGTGTTGGGGGCATGTTGTGGAACGCTCTTGGAGGCTTGGAGAGGCACGACAGAGCTGGCGTGTGATCCGTCATCGTTCCTAATCGTCTTCCCTGGCGACGACAACGACGCGTGGCTCCGATGACTAGCTACTGGAGGCTTAGGGAAGCGTTGAAATGATGCACTAGGAGTCAGAGAAGCAAGAGGGACCACAGGGAAAGAAGATCGAGCTGACTGGGGCACGAATCGATCACTGGATTCGTGCCTCCACCTATGTCGCCGAAGAATGGCTCCGGTGAGGCCTAAAACTCTGATTCCAGCCAGGGAAAGCCTCTGGCTCAACTGGAATCGCTCGGGGAAGGAAGAGGGAGATCTAGGAAATCATTTTGGAAGGAAATTGAGGTTTGTGGAGGCCATACCTAGGCTAATGTGACCTTGGCCATCGGAGGTTGTCGGAGCTCGCCAAAGCTCATCAGAGATGGCTTGAAACTCCGATTTTTCTCCTCCTCGAGCTTCCTCTTTGCTCCTGGACCCCTCTAGTTGCTCTGGTTGGGAGGAAAAATCTTTGGGGGCTCTCCTCTCAAATTTTCCAACAACCCTATCTCACTTGCAAATGGGGGGTATTTATAGACTTGCCATGGTTGTTATGGGTTGTTGTGGTTAGTTAGAAGCTGTTGGAAGTTGTTACAAGTTGTTATAATAGAGGTGGGAAGTAGTTAAGGTTTGTTTAGGTGGTTAGAGGTTGTTATAGGTGGTTATGATAAAGGTGGGAAGTAGTTAGGGTTTGTTTAGGTGATTAGAGGTTGTTATAGGTGGTTATGATGAAGGTGGGAAGTGGTTAGGTTGTCAAGGTTTGAAATTAGGGTTTGGGGTTTGACTTAGGGTTGAGAGTTTGACTTAGGGTTTGTCCTAGGGTTTAGGATTTTTTAGGGTTTGTGGTTTGGATTAGGGTTTATCCTAGGGATTAGGGTTTGGATTAGGGTTTTGAGTTTGGTTTAGGATTTAGGGTTTGACTTAGGGTTTGACCAAGGGTTTAGGGTTTTTTAGGATTTGACTTAGGGTTTAACCTAGGGTTTAGGATTTGGATTAGGGGTTTGAATTTGACTTAGGGTTTGACCTAGGGTTTAGGGTTTGGATTAGGGTTTTGAATTTGGTTTAGTGTTTAACCTAGGGTTTAGGGTTTGACCTAGGTTTTTGGGTTTTTTAGGGTTTTTGGTTTGGATTAGGTTTTAACCTAGGGTTTAGGGTTTGGATTGGGGTTTAACCTAGGGTTTAGGGTTTGGATTAAGGTTTTGAGTTAATTTTAGGGGTTTGAGTTAGGTTTTTGAATTTTATTTAGGTTAGTTTTAGGGTTTAAGGTCCCAGTGCATGCATATGGGGTGTCTACACTTAAGACTAGCCTTTGTCCTTTCCCTCGTGACTCTTCTAAGTTCGGAGGATATCCGAGTCGCTGATTCCTTGAGTCCTAGGACCAACCTTTATCTTTTTCCCTCGTGTCTCCTTTAAGTCTGGAGGAGATCCGAGTCGTTGGTTCCGTGAGTTCTAGGACCAGCTTTTATCCTTTTCCCTCGCGACTCCTCTAAGTCTGGAGAAGATCTGAGTCGCTGGTTCTTTGAATCATAGGACTAGTTCTTTTCCATTTGCCTCGTGACTCCTTTATGTCCGGAGGAAGTTTGAGCTGTTGGTTTCTTACATCCGAGGACCAACCCTTATCCCTTGGGCTGATAACCCTAACTATTCGACGATAAGTCTGTCAACTCATCACAGGGTTGATAACCTTAACTATCCGACGACAAGTCTGTCAACTCATCACTTGGTAGGTAACCTTGTCCACTCAGGCAGCGAGCACGTTAGCTTTACCTGGCAGTCTCTTTCGCATGGTTTCTGAGTGTCCATTGACCTATTACCCAGCATTTCACAGTAGTTTATGACTTTTCTGTCTACATTAGACTATATAAAATATTGCTATGTGGAACAAAGTTATTTGTCACTCTGAATATTTTAAGTATGTTCTGCAGACCTGAATCAAGAGAAGCCACGGCTCCCCTATTGATCATGGGTTTCCCTATGATGGTCGTACCGATGCGTTGCTCAGAAGTTTTCCAGACGTGGATTGGGAAGTTAATAGATTGTGATTGCGACAAGCTGTGGGCTTGGGGCATCTCTTCAAAATTCTTAGACATTGCAAATGTGGAGGTCTCTCGATACTTGTTGTGTGCAGTCGCTCGGTTCTAGAAGCTTGCAAACCATATATTCTGCTTCAGAAGGATTGAATTGACTCCTACTTTGGAGGAGGTCCATCAGGTGTGCTGTCTGTCAAAGTTTCTTGGACCCACTGTGTTTATGCAGCGCGACGGATACTCTTCAGTATTAAGTGAACTAACTGGCCTGTCAATCGACAATTGTGGTCGTCAATTTATCTGTACTGATGGACAATCTCCGATGCTACAACTAACCTACTTTGACAAGGTAGCCGAGATACGCACCTCCTTGGGCGATGAGCTGTGGTTGAGAGATTTTGTTGTCTGCTTTTTAGGTGACCTGGTGTTTAGCCATGGCCGGACAGTCGTGAACATCAAGGTTGCCAAGATTGCTTTAGCGGTAATAACTCGTCAGATAGACCTGGCCCCTGTTATCTTGGCAGAGACTTATCGAGCCCTAGACCAGTCATTGCGACGATGCCAACATTTCTCTGGTTGTGGAGCTTTTGTATAGGTTTGATTGGCCGCTCATCTGGGTGTAGAGGTCTTACACCCTCAACGGTCAGCCTTTGAATCTTATTGCCAAAGTGGTAATGCTCGCACACTCACATCAGTTCGCAAGGAGTATGAGCAATTGGAGAGTTTAATAGAAGACAAGGTAACCTAGCGCATCATTCCTTCGGCTACTCATAACTTTGAAGCTTTCTGCAATACTACTGACATGCAGCTTATCATCCTCCCGAGGCTGACTGATGGTGTTGAATATCATCCAATTCGTGTGATGCAGCAGTTCGGCTACCAACAAGATTCCTTTGCTCAAAGACCGATGCCAGCTCGGTTCCAAGAGTACCCTCTGAGTTCTTATGTTATGACTAAGGAACTATCACGTTTGCTTAATGGCTCCATCAGATCAAACAATCTCACAGTCATAGAAGGGAAGGGTTGTTCAGCTAGTTATGAAGCCAAAGTTGAAGAAACCTAACCGATCTGTGGAGTTGCCCCGAGTCATACACTGTTTCCCAAAGCTAAAGGCTCTAAGAGGTCTAGAGATGATGCAGACTCTTGACATTTGTGTTATGTTATTTGTTCACTGCATGCAGAAATAAGTGTAATCACTTCATTGTATTTCACTGCTATAATAAGTTCAATGGAACACATTTGCCAGCTTGTTTGGATGCTTGTGATTGATAGGAAGTTGCCATTACAACAACATGTGCTCAACTGTTTCAAAACTGTTGTCCTTTTCTGCCTGTCGACTTGGCACTAGGGTCTACCTGACTAATAGTCGAGAATATCGTTTTGTTGCCTAGGCCTAAACAAATGAAGCTATCATAGGCTTCTGTACCAGGTGGGGCGGAACCCAATCTATTTTGTTTGGACTTACTCAAGTTGAACAAGTGTCATTTCTATCCTCTTTTAGGTTAGGCGAGGTCTAGATGATCCCATCCTAGATTCACTCTAGACGGACGAATCTTGGTGCCACTTGCACAGTTTTCCACATCACCGGGTAGATACCCCAAACTATCCGATTGACGACCATCACATTATCAAGAGCGGGTTGATACCCCAAACTATCCAGTTGACAACAGTCACATTGTCAGGAGCGGGCTGATACCCCAAACTATCCGATTGACAACCGTCACATTGTCGGGAATAGGCTGATAACCCTAACTATTCGGCAACGAGTCCGTCAACTCATCATTGGGCTGATACCCCAAACTATCTGATTGACGACCGTCACATTGTCAGGACTGGGCTGATACCCCAAACTATCCGGTTGATAACTGTCACATTATTAGGAGTGAGCTGATACCCCAAACTATCCAGCTGACGACACTTCACACTATCAAAAGCGGGTTGATACCCCAAACTATCCGGCTGACGACGTTACATTGTCGGGAGCGAGCCGATACCCCAAACTATCCAGGTGGCAACCGTCACATTGTCGAGAGCGAGCTAATAATCCTAACTATCCGACAATGAGTCTGTCAACTAATCATCGAGCTGATACCCCAAACTATCTAGTTGACAACCGTCACATTGTCAGGAGTGGGCTGATACCCTTAAACTATCTGGTTGACATCCGTCATCAGTTTACCCTTGGTCGGTAAGTCCGATATCTTGCCATGCATCCTTTCAGGTCAAAAGGTTTGTCATCTGCCAAGACTCCCCTGTCGTGCGACAAGCCCGATAGTCTTGTCCGGGCATCCCTTGGCATGAGTTGGGAAGTCTCTCGTGCTCCCCTCCATGGGCTGGTGGGCTACCAACTCGTCATACATGTATCACTTGATATCAAGGTCAACTCTTGCATCAGCATCATGCATGGGCCACGAGTCATGACTTTTGGTGCATCCATCGAATAAGTGGTTCACGACCCCACAAGTACCACTCTCCCGTAGACTCAAACGAGGTGTCTTGTCAACCCTGAGAATCGGTCTCGACTCCCGCGACCTCGCTCAGGGAGAGGCATCTGAAGACACCCCGATTTTGCAGTCATTTGACAACAGATACCTTTGGAAAGATGCTCTAATTGCAACTACCAAAATCCTAACTCTCAAACCAAAACCCTAACTCTACCAAAATCCTAACTCCACCTAAACTATAGCTCCACACAAGCCTATTTTGACCTAATCAAAGTAAAAACCCATAATTAAAAATTAAAACCAAAAAAAACCTACTTAAGACATTATGATTTAAATTAATCAAGATAAAACCTTTAATTAAAACCAAAATTAAATAAAATCCATTTAAACCATTTAAAATCTAAATTAATAAAGTGAAAACCCCAATTAAAATCAAAATTAAGTAAAATACAAGTAAACCAGTTAAAACTCAAATTAATTCAACAAAACCCCTAATTAAAACCCTAATCAAGTAAAAAACTCAATAAAATCCATTGAAAATTAAATCTAATTAAATAAAATTCCTAATCCAAGCAAAAAACCAATTAAATCAAAATCTAAATTAAATCCCAAATAAAATCAATTAAATCAAAATCTAAATAAAATCCCCAATTAAATCAAGTAAAAACTAATTAAATCTAAATTTAAAATAATCAAATCTAAAACCAAACCCAAAACCCTAATTAAATCACTTAATCAAACTTAAAGCTAAAACCCAAAACCTAAATCACAAAAACTTAATTTAAAATCACAAAAGAAAAAAAACCTATCGTAAACAAAATAACAAAACCCTAAATCCTAAGTAAAATCACAAAAACCTTAAAATAATTAAAATCCAAAAAACCCTAATTTAAAATAACTTAATTAAACTCAAAACCTTAATTTAAAATCACTTAATTAAACTCAAAACCTTAATTTAAAATCACTTGATTAAACTCAAAACCCTAATTAAAATCCAAAAAACCCTAATTTAAAACCAGTTAATTAAACCTTAAAAATCACAAAATCAATTAAAATCACATAACCTAATTTAGTCAAAAACCCTAATCATAAAATCCAAACCTAATTCTCGAAACTTAAAAACTAAAAAAAAAAAATCTAAATCACTAAAGCCCAATTACTAGGCCCAAATTCAGCCTAATACACCTCATGCATTCCAGCAACCAAAAAACTTAGAGAAAGCCAAAAATAATTCCGACCAGCCCCCTCACCGTTGGCGATAGCCCGAGTTTTCCGATGAGATCTCCGACGATATCCCGAGATCCCCGAATCATATCCTCCTTTCGTGTGATCTCCGACGATCCCTTAACAACTCCTGCTAGCTCACACGAGCATTGGGCGGTCCTTAGCCATCAGGGAGGAAGATCAACGACGTTGGGAAGCCCATCGGCGTTTAAAAGCTTCTGAGCGTCGACAGACAGAGGACCAGCATTTGAACCCACAAAAAAAAACCCCTTTCAAAATCCAGAGGAACCTTGTGAAACCCCAATTCCAAGCCACCTCCTTCAAGTCTCTTGCAACCCAGAATCCCCTGCAACCACCGCCACCCAAGCATCTACCAGAGAGCGCCGCAGTCGACCAACCCTGCTAGGAGAGACAACATCACTTCAAGTAATTCCTCCTCCTTTTAGCTTTGAACCATGCACCTTTAAGCCCGTAGATCTTCCCCTTATCCTCTGAATCGTGATTTGCCGGAGTGAGTAGGCCCTGTGCGCCATCTCCCTCTTCTCCAACGGTGGGTTCACTACCACCGGTGAGGTCCTTTGCCTCGTGGATCAAGAAGAGGCCTTTAGGGCCTCTCCTCCCCCATCCTCCTTTTCCTCCCTGAGTCCCCTTCACTCGGGAAGGGATCGTTCTGGCCTCCCGTGCCAGAGAACACCATCGTCGCTCCATCGACTGTCAACCTTCAACCATGGAAGCTGCTGGAAGCCTTAAGTCGCGCCCACTCCAGGACACCATGTCAGGGAGCTCCACCGCACTGCCTCGGACCTCCTCATCCTGCCACACCACCTCCGAAGCCACCGGAGTGGAGCCTCGCCACTGCAACTTCCGTCGCCAGCACGAGAGGTGGGAGGAACACCCCAACCCCTGCCCTCGCCAACACCTCTGGGAGTTTCCTTGTGTCGCCCCAATGCTCCTCCGACCTTCGTTCGTGCCTTGACGTAACCGGAATGCCACAACCACCTCGTCGTCACCTTCCCCAGCACTGACAGGCCACCTCATTGGAGCCAGAGATGGGGGGAGTGTCTCAGGCTGCCCCAATCCTGTCTACCTCACAAGAGAGCTTCGTCTGGCCTCCCTATAGCCTCGTGGACCATCGTCGGAGCCCCTTCGCCGCTGCAATGCTGCTAGACCATCGCTGGAGTTAGCGTCGAAGTAAGGACGCCGACGATCCATTGGTGAACTTCAAAGAGGAGTTTTGAGCTTAAGCCCATTAGTTTTAGGTTTTTTTACAGTTAGGTCCTCATTTCATTACTTTTAGGTCCTATATTTTGTGTTTAAACTCCTATGGTTTTAAATAACTTTTATTTCTTGTATTATTTCTGTGAAAATTGCATATGGCCCCTACATGTTTATTTTTTTTTTTGACTATTGCATTAATATGTGTTTTCTCATAGTTAAGCCCTTGGAATCTTGTTTTCATTGCAACTAAGTCCTAAACATTTGTATCATGCCCCAATGCTTTGTTAAAATGAATTTTCTTTGTGAACTTTGCATTCTGAACCTTGAAAGACTTCATAATCACACTGATCATCATAAAAGTCTAATTTTTATCACATTTAAGCCCTAGAATTTTGCATGTAAGCCCCTGAATTCATAGCATATAGTTATTGAGTATAGGGAGTTTGCATCTAGACCCCTAGACTAATTTCAAATTCATCATTTAAGGTTTTAATTGTTTTTCTACCCATTTTTGACATTTTGCACTTCTTTTATTTATAATTTTGCACTTAAATATAGTTTCCATTTAAAAATCATGTTTGCATTGTAAAATGATCTTTGATTTCATATTTTGGTCACATTTGCACTTTATGTGTGAATTTTACACATTAGACCTTGACTTCTCAGGAAATTATCAAGACGCAATTTTCACACATCTCATACCACAATGCCACATTTTCATTTGATCCATCATCTGCACACTAAGATAAAAGTCACTGAATATACTTTAATCAGGTTTCCCCTTGTTTCATGAATTTTGCATTTTAGTCCCTGATCTTGCCCTTTAACATGTTTACATCATTTTCTCGTATTTCAAAGCTTGTCCCTTTCATGTTTTCTTGTAAACAACATTTTTCTAACATTTTGCATATATTAGACCATGAATCATGCACATGCATATATTCATCATACTTAGTCATGTGAAATTACCCAATCACCCTCGTGCCATTAATTTATACACATGCATGTTAGTTTTTGCACCAAGTCATGCATAATCTCTACATAAATCATTCCTCAACATTCTCTACACATTTAGGTATATTTTCGTACATTTTACATAGTTTTTCATTGCACGTGCACATCATTCCATCCTTTTTGAGTAAGCCTGCATTCTATATGATTTTTCATGGATTTTTCCCCAGTTCATTTTTCGATTCCTTCGCTTGACATTCGATTTGATTCCCTTTATTCTGCATTTTTGGGATTTTTGCAATTTGATTTGGATTTCATTGCCCAAAGGCATACATTAACTGACCGAAAGGCCCACATTGACCCAATTGCGGATTATTTTCCTTTTTTTGATTTTTATGACATTTTCCATGATTCCGACAATTTTGGTTGACTCTAGTTTTGATCCTTTTGATATCAGTATGGTTTCTTGGACCATTCTCTTCAAAAACATCGTCATTTCATGTGATTTTCTTCATGCATCACCATTTGGTTGATTTATGTGGACTTCTTTGCAATTTTTTCATTCTGATTTCGGTGATGTTTTCTACGATTCTGATGATTTGGGTCGATCGCATTTTTTATTCTCTTGATGTCGGTGTGTTTTCTCGGGCCATTCTCTCAGAAAACATCGTTATCTCATGTGAATTTCTTTGTCGTGTCATGTTTCGTTATTCCAACATTTCGTATGGATTTCTTCGTAGTTTTTGCATGCATCTTGCACATCTATCTAGTCATGACTAGGCATTCATATTAGCATGATTAGAGCACAATCTAGGCTTAGCAAGCATTCATTCAACCTCTAGCAAGCGAATCAGACTAGAAGGATCGAGTTTCTCGAGCGTACGGGGGTGCTTAATACCTTCCTCGTGCATAACAATAATCCTTATCCATTATCTGGTTTGTAGACATTTGGCCTTTTCATTTGCATCATATGCATTCATCCCTTTTTGTGATTTGTTTGTGGTTTTCCTTGTCTTTCCCTTAAAAGACTAGGTGACAACTCTGAATTTTTTTGCTTTATCCCATCATGCGCCTTCACCATCCTAGCATGGCTGTGGCCTCCTATCTCTGGTGCAACTTCGCTCCGGATTCCCTGGTGGGCAAGGTAACACACTGCAATGACGGAGGATGGGTTCTTGTTCAGGTCCATCACACCTGCACTAACGAAGTTAGTCATATCCCGAGGGATAATTAGCCTTCGGTGCCTACACGCACTTTCATGTGGTCCCTAGTGTCCAAGTCCTTTGTGGTCTCTTCTTTCCTACGCCTCGACGGGCTCCATGATCCCTTGACTGTATCGCCCAAATGGTGCTCCTTTTTCGTACCCCCATCAATGATAGAGGTTCTCAACCATCAGTTTGGGGTGGCTATGAACGAACAGGAAGCTAATGCGTTCGAGTTCTGGAACAAAATTGACCGACTCGAAATGGTTAACACGATAGAGTACATTTATAGGCTTGGGATCAAAATGGATAGTCTAGAGATCAACAGAAGAGACTGCGTCGACCTCATCGTTGCCAAAGTTCTCTGTCATGACAACAACAATGTCGTCACCATAGTAGAACTTGATCATACAGTGCAAGGTTGACGGGATGACTTGATGCTTGTGTAGCCAAGGGCGCCCCAGCAGAATATTGAAAGCAGGCTCGAAGTCAACAACATAGAATTCGATGTCAAACTGAGTCGGACCAACAGTTAGAGGAATGACCAAAACCCCCAACGCATCATAGTGTGTGTTGTCAAAAGACCTTATTCCTTTAACAGCTGGTGTGGTATCCCCAGCTTTGAATCTGATTTTGCTTGCGGTACGCAAGGGGTAGATGATTAGAATTGCACCATTATCAACCAGTGTCAAGGAAATTCAAAACTTCTGAAACTGCATGGTGACGAATAGCGGTTGGTTGTGATTAGTGCCCGCCGAAGGCAACTCCTGAGATGAGAAGGAGATAATCTACGGTGTTGCGATCATGACTACCATGTTTTCAAGGGTTGTGGGCTCAATAGTGGGGGATACATGGAATGCTTGGAATACCCTGAGGAAGGCTTCTTGGTGCTCAACCGAGGTATGGATGAGGTCCTAGATGGATATGTCGACTTTGACCTTCTTGAGCTGGGAGGTGACATCATTTGGGAACTTGCTCGCTGTGTTTGTGGTGGACTTGGGGGTGATTTCCTCGGTGACGGGCTTAGGGGGTTGACTTATTGCTGAGGTGGGGGTGGTGCAGGGTGGCTTACCTTGGGGATCAGAGCTGGGGGCTTGTACACCCGTCCGGACCACGTGATTTCTGTGCACATTTCTGTGACATAGTCATGGTGGGTATCCCTAGTCAAATTAATGACCAGGGGCGTGCAAGCCGTCAACTCTAGCTGGGCCACTGGTTTGCTGGTGGAAGGCATGGTGGAGTAGGCAGCCAACTGGATAGATTGGGCAGGAGCTGACTAGGGTCTGGCGTCAAGGCAAATGCATTGAGCTGGGGACGATTGCATGGTAGGCGATGCAACCACGCGCTCTACCTTAGCGGCTAGGTGAATCATGCCGACGACGGGTCCTGAACTGGAGAGAAAGGACTGATACAACTGAGACAGGAATGGTTCAGAGACAAGTGGATAAGATCAGATGAGTCCGACAAGAAAGAGGTAGTGAACTCCTAAGGTCTCGGGTGCTCCCAGATTAGTGTGCTGAGGGAGAGGTTGATTGACTATGTTGGGGTGTGGCTGTGCTCGTGCTGGTGCTTGGGCGGGTGCAGACCCTACATCCTAGGTGTTGATGACAATGACTTTACAGTCAATGTGGTCCTGTATGGCATTCTGGAGAGTGAAGTTGTTGTCCATCGAGTGCCCTAGGGCTCGATGGTAACTGCAATACAAGTTCGCTTTATATCACATCGACAATGGATTAGGTGGTGGGTGAACGTCTGGGTACCTGAGGAGTGACTGCACCTTGGGAAGGATGGCGCTCAACAGCTCAACCAGGGGGGCGAACTCCCAATCAAATTGTCAGGGCCTCCTTTGTGGGGGGTGCTATCCTTGCCTTGCCGATGCTACGGGATACACTGGCTCGACAATGGTAGTGATGTGGGATGTCTGAGGTGTCCTACATGTTGGAGCATAAACTACCTGATTTTGAGCCGACAGGCCCACCACGTTCACAGGCATAGTAGGGGACCCGACATATGCAATGTCACTCTTTAGGGGGTCCCTCCTCTTCGGATAGCTGGAGCTAGAGCCATTGTTGTTGTTGTTGCTGGTGCTAGTGTTGTGGCTGGGGGTGGTTGCCTGCTTGGCAAACATGGTGAGTGTGGGAAAACTTCCACTTCGTAGTGAGCTTTCCACGCAGGCGTCGACTCTAATCAGGGATGAGAAAGTGGTGATAGGTTGAATGCTAAGTAGAGCCCTTGTGGCTGGCTGTGCCCCACAGATGATCATCTCGATGGACTCCTCGTCAGAGGGTCTATCTTTGACTTGTGAGGCAAGGGCACGCCATCACTTGACGTACTCTCCAAATAGCTCGTGGGGCTTTTGTTTTGTGGCAACCAAGTCCTCCTCCTAGAAACTAGGTCCAGGTTGAAGGAATACTGTTCCAGGAATGCCTGAGCTAGGTCGTTCCAAGTCTGAATGGTTGCCATGTCCAAAGAGGTGAACCACTTCAAGGTAGGACCAGAGAGACTCTTTTGGAATAAGCAAATCAACAACCTTTCATCAGC
The DNA here is from genome assembly GCA_024699735.1 of Posidonia australis. NCBI lineage: Eukaryota > Viridiplantae > Streptophyta > Magnoliopsida > Alismatales > Posidoniaceae > Posidonia > Posidonia australis. The sequence goes on from JAMKQA010000119.1 coordinate 17,697, forward strand.
TTAAAGCTGAGCGTGGTCTCCACAGTATGCCCTTAGATAGGAGATTAGGCAGCCTTTCCCGTTGTATTTCTCAAGATCCGGGACTTGGAAATTCAGTAGGAGAGTTGCCTCTGGGAAATAGTAGAGGTCCCGGAACTGAAACGATTGGCGGACCCCACCCTGCACTTATCGAAGTGCTCTTTCCAAATCGCCCATCCTAGAGAGGAGGGCATTTGGGGTCGCTGCTGTCGAGACTGCACAGGTTGGGCCAGTGCCGCGTATGCCATGTGGGTCGTACCAAGGTGCTCCTCCAGATCCACCATTATACCACCTGGTGTCATGGCATGATGGCTGGCATACCTGTGTAGGTGCGTGGTGTGATGCGACATGTATGGGGGTACCTGTGTCTTATGCTAGGATGGAAGGTAGGTAGTATGTTGTGTTGTGAGTGGTGCAGGGTTTGCGGACGGCAGCTACTGTCCTAGTGTGAGTCTAGGCAGCAAGACAGGAGAGTGCTGCCCCCTGCCAAGTCGAGGGGCTAGCCACCAAGTGCTGGAGATGCATGCTATGAAGAGTGAGATGATGGTGAAGGATTCAGGATCGACACCCCCATCGCCTGATTAGCGAGGAGCTAGGGTGACAACCTGAGTGGTGGTGCAATGGGTGCAGAGTGGAGCACCAAAGCCAAGTGCAGCGAGACCTCAAGGGGAGGAGACGCTGGAAGCAATGAGGAGTCCGAGGAGAGTGTCATGCCCTACAGCTTATGGGCGAGGGCCAAGAAGTACTGGGCTTGCACAGCCGAGTTCCCGTCGGTAGTGGTACCGAGGGACGAAATCACCAGCAGAGTTGACACAACAGAGGATAAGGGGAGAGCAGCCAAAAGGGGTGGCACCTACCAAAGAGGCTACTGTAATTGGCTGGGTGGTCAAAGCAGATGGACCTTACAGAGGGAGAGACACAGACAACTCCAGAGCTCAAGTGACAGTCACTACAACGGACTTAGTGACGGGCTCCAGACCGGATAGAGTCTGCTAGTGTCCCGACACAAAAGGGGAGGATGCTCTATGGGCCTAGAAGAGGTTGACATGGGGCAAAGAGACAACAACGGAAGTCAAAAAAAGGGATGAGGGGACCGAAGTGGTGATCTCCTTAGAGGTGACAGTGGAAAAAGCCTCGCTAGCACGCTGGTCCATGGCGGAACGTGAGCGAGTGCGAATAGGGCTACGGTAGCTAAAGAAGGAGCAGATCCTACATCGAGCTATCATTTGAAGGTGACAAATAGCTCAGAAAGGAAGCTGAGAATAGATGTCACATAACAAGGGAACTGAGAGGGGGCGCTTGAGCTCTGGTCAAAGGACTCGTACGCGAACTTGTGGGTCGAAAAGACAAGAGCAAGTATCAAAACCTAAGGATAAGCAATGCGATGTTTATTAAGTGGTATGAATGGCACACATGCACATGGATGCAACTAGCATGTGCTCTCTCATCGTCTAAGTGTTTCCTAAGAGGATGTCTACTCCAGATGCTCTCAGGGTGAACGAGTCTTTGACCCAAGGCAAAAAGTAGGGTTCCGTCCCATGCCAAAGCTGTGGAATGGTTGTGCATTGGGAGCCTCGACCCTACCAAAGCATAGGTTGTACCCTCTACTAATACTGACACAACCCCAAACAGGGGGGACAGTCCAACATCAAATCCTACGTCAAAGAAAACTAGGGATGGACTTTGCAGACTATAGGTGGACTCATAGGAGAGAAGATGCATGCACCTATATGATTCAATCTTGCAACAATGCCTGGAGATTTTTACTTACCCATTTTTAAACCTGAAAGAGGAAAAGTGCATTTTTTTTCTCTTGTTGGCCTTATGCATTAATTTTACTTGCAAAATTTTAATTTAAACCAATGGGGAGGCAAGCAAGTCTCTAGTTTTCCTAAATAAAAATAGAAAAGAAAAAGAAAACACACAGATCATGGCAAAACAAGCATTGGACAAAAGGCATGGACATGGCATGTGCTCGTGTCGTGAATAGGATTGTGATAAAGAAAATGAACAACACTGCAAAAGGCATGGAACATGACATGTGTATTGTGATGTGAACATAATATTTCGGTGTAAAGTAAAGCATACATCATCCATAAGGCATAATACATCATAAAACCACACTACTAGAGTATGCACACACAGAGAAACCATGCAAGCGAGGATAAAACCAAAACGAAAGTCGGAGTCTCATCTCCCTAACGGAGTCGCCAGTTCTTGTGACCATGTCGAAGGAGGGAATCACGCTCCTATGCGATCGGGACCGCGTAGAGACCGGTAAGGCCACAGTGAATTCGAGGACGAGAAGATGGCTTGAAAACACCAGAAAAATGATATGAAGATAAAACAAGGAGTCGCCACCTAGTCTATTCAAAACAGGAAGACGAGGAAAACCGTATCGGAAAAAACAAAACTCAAAACCAAATGTGAAATGAGAGATGACTCAAACGAAATGGATACAACACATAGATCATTGCGAACTAAAGAAAGGGTAAGGACTCCTATTACTTATGGGGAAGGTATTAGGTACCCCCATACGCCCGACGAATCGGTCTTTCTCAAAATTTTTGCTTGCATGCATGGTAATGTGGGCATTTCGATGCCAATTAGTGTGGCCATATGGATGATGCAAAGAGACAAAACTATATGACTAAAGAAACATGACATGTTAAAAAAAAACTAAACTAAGTGTTATTAAAACCAGAGGCACAAAGAAATGCAAAAAGTGTAAGTGTGTCTGGGTTTGAGGCTAATCTGCGCTAGATTTCATCCCTGGACGACACACGCATGAGCGACGCACAACACGTACGCGCACTCACAACATGCATCCTAGAGATGTCATAACTATTTGCCAGCATGGCCTTATCCTAGGCACACAAGAGCTACAATGCAATGGCTATCAAGATGTAGGGGGGATATTATGCTAGGGAATGTACATGAACTAAGAAACCTGAAAAATCACTTCACATAAGAACACGTGAGCAGAAACAAGGGATTTAAGCAAGTCAGAGAGTAAAGCCATGCTAAAAGAAACAAATATATGGGAGTGGCCTAAAATAGGGAAGGTGTGGCCTTGGCTTGGTCAGGTCCGACCCCATCCAGGCCTTGTCCGATACGTGCATGTGTGGCACGCTATGGGGGACGCAGGTGGAACAGGTGCCAAACCTTCCTCCTTCATCGCCTCCTCCTCGGAGAGCAAGGCATCACCGGATGATGAGGATCATTCAGGAGCTTGAGGGGACTACCACAGCAGAATGCAAACGCAGAGAAGTCAATGAAATGCAATGGACTCTTCTCCTCACCCCCGTCGCTGGCGTCAGTGCCAATCCACCTCTAGTGAGCCTCAATGAGGGGTTTCCAACTTGGAGAATTGACTCAGTCGTTCTAGAAAGTGAGGGGAGAAGGAGAGGTGTCGTTGGACGCCTGAACCGGACACTCAAGGGTCGGAACGACCTCTCGCTGGCGAACGCCATCTGTCGGCGAGGAGAGTGACGGGATGCAATGCAACGATAAAAAAAACAGTAGGAAAACACACAGGATAGCTAGTCTTGCACTCCTAAGTTACCCCTAAAAGAACAAAGTGAAGGGATAACCTATGGTGGACAGAATGTGTCCTACCGGCCAATGGTCAAAATTCCGGTGAGGGGTTGGATGGTGACCATAGTGGCTGCAGATAGCTTGGGAATGGCTCAGGGCAGTTCAGAGATGGTTGGGGACACAAAGGGGGAGCTCGGGATGCTGGTCAGTGGTGGAAGGGAGTGGCCTCTCGTTGTTTGGGTGTTGGGTTCAGGTCTTCTTCGGCGAGGCCTCTCTCTAGATTTTCTTCAAGTTCTCTCTCGCAAATCACTAGGTGTTCTTGGCTCAAGGAGGCTAGTGGGGTTTTGGTCGATTTTCTCTGACGTGGTAGGTGGCTAATGGCATGGGTGGCTCAGTTGTCAGACATGCCAAGGAGAGGCTCGCCGGCATGTTGCAGAGGTGGTGTGCAGCGGTGGACAGCGCAGGGCATGGGAAGACTAGTGGCAAGGTGTGGAAGGCTGGAAATGTCAGGCACGCGGAAGGACAAATCGACGCTCCATTCATGGCGTCGCTCGTACGAGGTACTAGGTTGTATGATGAAAGCGACAAATTAGGCAGCGCCTGTCGTGTTGTCCTAGCCCTAACACACACTTGGGTCGTGCATGTCGTAGGGCCAGAGCACACATGCTGGGTTTTTTAGGCGTCGGGCTTAATAAATGAGTGGGTTTTAGGGTAATTCTAGAGGTTTTGGTTTGGTTTAGGTTTATGGACTTGGTTGGAGAATTGGGGTAAGACTGGGTCAATCGTCTAGTTGCACTCTCTACCAGATCCACTTGCCAACATTGGCTAGAAGCTAGGGTGTCTACACCTGGTTTCCTCTAGGGTGATGGTCAATTCCTCACGACCAAACCAGAACACATGGTGGGATGGTTTCCAAAATTGAGCCACGACACACAGGAGATATCGGCTCACCTCCACATCTCCGATCTTCAAAAGTCACCCAGAGATCCCCCAACACCGTAGCTTCTCCTAATCATTGTTAGAAAGCATGTCAATCCAGCATCTCAGTATGTCCGAGCAGTGGGGAGGAGTAACCATCGTCGGGAAACCCTAGAAATGCACAAAAGCAGCATCAGGAACTCGTGGCTTGCAACCCTCCCACCTTGCCATGAATGCCTCACCATGATGTCCAGGAGGAGGACACTAGCAGCAAAAGGCGGGGAGAGTCCGGTAGAGGAGCGGTGGAGCCGTCGCCGACTGAACGGCTAGAGGGAAAGTGTTGCTGAGGAAGAAAGAGCAGACCATGGAGGGAGCTCCAACGAGAGTGAACCGAGGCATATGGGTGCCCCCCGTTCCACCAATGTCCCCCTCTTAAGGTGGAGGAAGGCCCGAGGGGTAGCTGCAGATTGGTGACCCGTGACTATGTCAGAGGTCACGAGCATCGTGGTTGCACGATGGATATGCACGTATTGAGCAGGGAATTTGGGACCTGTAACAGAGGTGCGGAGGAGAATGCATATCACATGCGCGTAATCATCAGGGATTTCCAGTTATTGCACCTTTATCTGAGATGCGCTCAAAAGACGCACGTATCACATGTGCGTGTAACACAGGGCTCATCAGCCTTACCACTGCCATTCTAGAGCTTGCCCAACTGGCGCAGAGAACCTGAAGCTCAGCTACAAGCGCAAAAAAATACATTCCAAGGCACACAGCAAGGCAGGCAACACAAAGGAAGTTTATCCAAGAAGTAGACAAATAAAGGGATTGTTCAAGTTCACAAAACCAGAGTTTATAGCTAATGATGTTAATTTACAACACTGGCAGAAATACAAATCAGAATAAGAAACTAATCCCAGGCTTCATTGTCACTTTCATCTAGATCCCACCCCTAGGAGGCACGGGTAGTGTGGCATTCGCCCTTGCATTGAAGCCGTCAAGCAATCGCAACTGAGGCCATACTAGCACAGGAGGGTCCAGAAGTAGAAGCACCCGTCAAGTCCCCGATGGCAAAAGTATCCTCCTCAAGATCAGGGTCGGCCTCGTCACCACTACTTCCAAGGATGACATCCTCCAACTGGTATCCCTAAAATAAGAGGGTTAGTTCTGAATGGCCACTGATGAAAATAATTGACATAGAACCTGGAAAGCACTTACCTCCCCGCGAGCTTCCCGTCGGGCCTATTGCACATGAGAACAATGTTATTTGTATGATTAGGTGTATGCTATCAAGAAATTGAAAGACAGGGGAAGTGTAACAGAATACCTTCGCTTGCCGCATCTGAGCGTAAAAATCGCTCAACCTGCCCTCGAATCGCTGCGACAAAAGCAAACAATTGTGTCAGAACAGACAGGATTACAAAGTCATACCATGCTGCAAGGAAAACAACTTTACCTCGGCCCAGTTCTCTGTGAACCACATGTCCCGCTGTTGCTCACGGAGGTCCTCGAAGAGGTATGGCTTGTCGACGTGCTCATACCACTCCTGGTACTCGTCATAATCGATGGGACAGAGGATGTACCTGCTTCGATTGACCATGATCTCGACCACGATAGAGCGAGCCCATATGCAGGTGCTAGCCCAAGGCTCCATGTTGGCAGGGGGCAGAAGCAGGATGTCAAACTCTGGGGTGAATTGGTGGCGAACCCAACCCAGCAAGTAGAAGGCAAATTTCTTGAAGCAGAAAAACTTCATTTACTTCCAGTGGTAAGTCCGAGTAGAGTTCAAAGGCTCCCAGTCTAGCCTGGCGTACCGCTCAAACGGCCTCAGCTCGACCTATCCAGGGTAGAATAGAACACAGGTTAGTCTAGCTTGTCAACAGAAACAGAGGAAACAGTAAACAAGTAGGTAGTCGTAGGACTCGACAATCAGTCCAGTAGGTAGCCGTAGGACTCATAGCCGTACACCCCTGTTGTGGTGCGGTGGTCCGGCTCACACCACTTTATACGTCGTGCATTTGCAGTTAAGTAAAATATATACATCAAGTTTTTAACGCTGTTGTTGGGGAATAGTGTTTCATAACATTGATTTATTGTCAGTTATTTCTTTCTTTTCATTTTATCTAAAAAAATTTCTTTTCATTTTATTAAAAAATTAAAAAATGATATTTTTTATTTGGATTTGAAGTGTATAAAATAGAGATTGAAGGAGTGAAAAAAAAGTCCAAGTAAGTTCTTTACTTCTCAAAATGTTGATAACTTTTCTTTAATTTTTCAAGATTATCCCAATTATTACTTGCTTCATATATTTTGTTGGATTTTTTTAATATCAATTTTTTTAAAAAGAGAGTTATTTAACGTTGAACTTAAATTTAAAAATTCAAGATAAGATAGAAACTTATTTTCTAGGACATGTATTATATTTTGTGCATCTAGATATAGATTTTCTATTTTTAAAATTAAAATTTTATTGTTGAAGATTGCTGGAGGAAAGGTACGTGCTTTTATCTCAATTTCTTAATTTTATTAAAGCACGTAATTTGTAGGAGAGAACAACTTGTTTGTGCATCATTGATTCTATATCATATATCAAAGTACCTAAAGGCAAAACCTATAGCACAAGATAAAGTAAGAATTTCATCACTCTTCATTAGCCCATAAACAACAAAAGAAAGCATCAAGCATTAACCTAAGCCTCAATTAAAATCAAGTAAATATTGGCCCCTAAGATTCGAGCTCAATAGAACAAGGGAGCTTAAGAGTGAATCAAATTTAAAATTCTTTTCCTACTTGGTGTCTAGAAAAGTAGTTCACAAAGTTACACTTTAAAAGGCAAGTGGTTATTTAATTAGGTCCATTACTTAAGCACGAGGAGCCTCCCACTTTCCTTCAATGATCTGGCCAATTGGGTTAGAGAATTTTGATTTAAGAATCTCAAAGGTTAACTTGGAAGTTAGGAGCTATCTAGTTGTTTTCAGGTCAACATTATTTCTAGGGCTTCTTTGAATTGTGTGCTAGAAGAGATTTCTTCATCTCTCCTATCTATAGAATCAGGATTTCACTTCTCATCTTCTAGAATCTTCTTTTTTTTTTAGGATTTCGCCATCTCCAATCTGTGTTAGTCAATTATACTAATTTGGGTTAGAAATTTCACTTCCAAATTTGAACTTAATAATTTAAAAATGATTGAAGAATTAAAATACTCATCATGAACCCTAAAAGATAGATATTCATATGTTGAAGGAGTATTCAATGAATCAAGATGGATATAGGTCTGAACAATTCAATTATGTAGCCCAAAGATCATGGAATGAGTTAAATGACCATTATGCTTCAAATTACAATTTAAGATGGAGTTAACTTGATTTCTCATGGACCCAAAGATCATATGATGGAGGGCCTAGCTTCAGTCAAGTTCAGTCTCATTACTTTGTACCTTATCCATATTCAGACCTACAATACTACTCAACTTTCCCTCCTTTATACTATCAACATGAAGATGAAAATAGATTAACAAGTCTAGAAAAAGGTCTGGAAGAGCTAATGGAAGTAAGTATACATGCCACCAACCAAGTGCTAATGAATACTCAAGCCATAGCTCATTTAGAAATGCAGGTAGATCAACTAATCAATGTTATAAATGAGAGAGAAGACTAGAACTTTCTTGCTCAACATGTGAACTTCCTTGATCAACTCTGTGTTATCCAAATAATGCATGAAGTAGAAACCCAAGCCCAAGTAAATGAGCCCACTAAAGAATCAGTTGGCCAGGTAGACCAATTCAATACAGAGGTTTCCCTTTCAAATGATTCAATTGAGAAAAAACCTTAACATATTGTCCTTATGTCTCCACCTGAGTCCTCATCAATACCATCTACTATAGGACCATTAGAGCTATGTGTCAAGTCATATCATTCAATTCTGGTCAATTATGAACTCAAGCCCTCATTTCATATTCAATTAAATTATATGAGTTTATTTGATCTAATTCCATCCCTTTGGAAAATTCATGAAGTTCGATTGAGAAAAGTCCAATGGTAGCTTGAACAAGTCGAAAAAGAAATTGCAAAAGTCAGACCACTCCTTGGTTAGATTAAAATTGTGTCCTAAAGATTGATGTGGTCGTGGATTTTCATGCACTTCAATTGTGAATATGTATAAACTGTACACAATTTTTCTTTCCTTAGCAACAAAAGCACACCATTCTGAATCAAGTATCAGTGTTCTAATTTTAATTGTATTTCATTCGTCATATCATTTAGTGCATACATTGAGGACAATGCATGGTTTCGGTATAGGGAGAAAGTCTTCTCTATGTTTTTTCTTTAGTTAGAGTCTTCTCTATGTCCTTTTTTTTTGTTAGAGTCTTTTCTATGTCTTTTTTATTGTTTTTATTTGTTGGGTGTCTTTTCCATTTTTTCTCCTTTCAAAAAAAAAAGAGTTTTTTTTAAAGTTATTTAACTTAATTTTTTTCTTTTCTTTCAAAAAAAATGGAAATTTTTTTTTTAGGAATTATCCACATTAGCCTGATCAATTAGGAGTGAATAAATAACCTAGTGTTGAAATTCAAAGGTAAGATAGAGTAATTGAGAACTCTATGATTCAAATAGTAGAAACAAAATCTGAAAAATAGCATCATCTGAAATATCTATAGCTTATATGTACCTTATCATGCATTATCACTCTAGTCTTTATTCATGGGGAATAAAGGAAGGCCTGAACATCTTAGCAATACAAAAAAACCGTTTAATCATTGAGTAACTAGGTATCGTACCTCAGTAAGTGTTGGTATTCATGTAAAAAGATGATTAGAGGAGAAAAAAGAGAATAATAACATCCAATAATCACTGAGTAACTGGGTATCATACCTCAGTAAGCATTGGTATTCACGTAAAAAGGTGATTGGAGGATCAAAAAAGAAAAAAAAATCTTGCCTTTGAGGCTTTAACTATTCGAGTAATTAAGTCCTTAAGGGTGTCTTCACATCTAGTGACCTAAAACCAATTGGTTTGGGATTAACTGACTTAAAACTCGCTAAATGGGTAGCTAAGAATAAAGTCTAGGTGTAGACACCCCAATTTTGAGGTCATTTCGCAACAGGCTCCTCTGAATGATGCTCTGGTCGCAACCACCAAAACCCTAGCCCACACAAGTCCAATCAGGTCCACACTAGCCCACCTGACCCAATTAAACTTAAAATCCAATAAAACACTAGAACCCACTTAATCCAATTAACATCCACCTAAAAATTCAAATAAAACCCACTTAAAATCCAATAAAAACCCTAATTAATCAAATTCTAAACCCAAATCAAGTAAAATCCATTTAAAATCCACAATTAATCTAATAAAACCCTAATTAAGTAAAATCCATTTAAAATCCACAATTAATCCAATAAAAACCCTAATCAATCAAATCAAACCCTAATTCAAATAAAATCCACTTAAACCCACTTAAAATCCAATAAAAACCCTAATTAATCAAATTCTAAACCCTAATCAAGTGAAAAGAAATTAAATCAATTTAAAATCCTTTAAATAAGACAAAAAGCCTAATTCAAGCTTAATTCAAATTAAATCACTTAAAAATCCAAATAAATAAGTAAAAACCCTAATTAAAGTTAAAATCGACTGAAAATCCTAATTAATAAAAATCCAAAACCCTAATTAATCCAAAAACCCTAAATAAACACAAAAACCCTAAAGAAACATAAAAATCCTAATTAATAAATCCATAAACCATAATTAATCCAAAAATCCCTAAATAAACCCTAATTAAAACTCAAAACCCTAATTTCAAATCAATTAAATAAAACCCTAAATCCAAAATTAATAATCACATTTAGCTCACAAAATCCTAATTAAGAACTTAAAATCAAAACCCTAAAAAGTCCAAAATAAAAATCAAAACAAAAATCCAAATAAAAAGCCCAAAACCCAAGCCTCATAAGTCCAATACTATTTTGTTTAAGAATTCAATTTCAAACTTTAGAAATGTCAAAAATAATTCCGGCGACCCTAATTTTCCGGCGAAAACTCCGACGAGCAATCCCGAGAAATCCGGAGCAAATCGCAGCCTCCGAGATACTTGGCCAACCTCCTCCAGCTCAGGCCCGATCCAACGGCGCTGATGGGCTGAGGGGAGGAGGATTAACGGCGAAGAACTGCCTCGCCGGGGTATAAAGCTCCTCGCCGTCAACAGAAGAAAGGATTTTTGGCCAAAACCTTTTCGAGAAAAATTTTAGACCTTCTCCAGCCTTCAAGTCTCCTTCCCAGCGAGCCTTGAGCCCAGCCAGAGCCTCCCATCCAAGTTGTCCTCAGCCTCTAGCCATCGGTGGGTAGATCGGAGCATCGTCAGAGCATCTCGCCACCGCCGGAGCTCGCGGATAGCCACTCAAGTAGCCCTCTCCTCCCTTTCCTTTTCATTCGTGCATGGCCCTTAGAGTCCCCTAGGCATCCAGGATGCACCACGGTGGAACCAAGCCCCTCCCGCGTGTCGATGACCCACCTCCGGCGATGGGATCGCCATCGCCGGCGGAGCTCTGACTGCGAACATGCCCCAAAGGGGCCTTCCTCTCCCTTCCTCCCCTCTTCTTCTCCTCCTCCTCTGGCCCCCCTTTCGCGGAGAAGCTGCTGCTCGCCGCCACGCCATCGCCGCACCCGCAGTCGCCGCCGCTCGCCGACGAGAGGCCGTTGGTGCAACCTGATGCCTCTTGCTCCAAGCCAAAACCTCCGGAGGACTCCCCGCCACGCGCCGAAGCCTCCCGCACTACTCCACCGCCAGCCCGACGTCCCGCGATGCCCTAGCCACCGCCGTCGAGCTTCTCGTCGGAACTCGAGGTGGGGGGGACGTTCTAGACCTCCCCAAGCCTCGCCGTTGCTTCCCGGAGCCTCGCCGTATCGCCATGATGCTCACCCAAGCCTTCCCGCTCCTTGTCGTTCCCTGGAGAGCCTCCAGGAAGTCGCCGGAGAAGATCGCCGGCGGTAAGCGCCGGCGATCTTCGAATGGGTCTTTTATGGCCCATTCTTGTTAGTTTTTTATTTTTGCAATTCAGTCCTCGTTTTATTACATTTCAGTCCTTTTTTATCACATTTGGGTCCAGACATTTTCATTTTAATCCCTATTGTTTTAAAATAATCTTTATTTCTTTATTTGCCTGTGAATTTTGCATTTTGCCCCTTGAAGAGTTCATCTTTTAATTTTTAACCAATTGATGCATATTTTTATCACATTTAAGTCCTGAAAATGTACATTTAGCCCCTGAATGTTTTAAAAACAAGTTTTCTCTGTGAATTTTACATTCTGAACCCAGAATATGTTTATATTTGCACTGATGATCATTAAAATGGATTTTTATCACATTTAAATCCTGAAAATTTGCATTTAAGCCCTTGAATGCTTTCTAAATGTTTTTTTCTTTGGGAGATTTGCAATCTGAACCCTGGATTCTTTAAAAATCACACTGTCCATCAAAAAGTTGATTTCTCCTTACAGTTTGGTCTTGAAAATTTGCATTTAATCCCTAGAACTTTAAAAAAAATGAGTTTTCACTGTGAATTTTAAACCTTAGATTTCTTAATAATTGCTCTGACCAGCATTAAAGCCTCATTTTTTTCATAATCAGACCCTGGAATTTTGTAGAAAGGCCCCTGAATTCACATTAAAGAATTTTTGAACATGGAATTTACATTTTGGCCCTTAACTTATTTCTAAATCTATCATTTAGGATTTTTAAATGTTTTATATCATATTTTGGGTCGTTTGCACTCATATTTTGCATTTGATCATAGAATCTATTTAAGCATCATGTTTTCATTGAGATTTGATCTTTGGCTTCACATTTTGACCACGTTTGCACCGATGTGTAAATTTTGCACTTTAGACCCTGACTTTTCAGGAAATTATCCAAGTGCGATTTTTGCATCCTTGTGCCACATTGACATTGGCCCATCATTTTCATGTTAGAATAAGGGTCATGAACCTGTTTTTCATCTAGTTTCTCGCTCTTTTCGCGAATTTTGCGTTTTAGTCCTTATGTTTGTCATTTATTGCGTTTACATCCTTTTGATGATCTTTCTTCTCCCTGTTTCTTGCAAATGACATTATCCAGACATTTAGCATACATTTTGACATAACTTAGGCCATGCATTACTCCCATGCAAGCACTTGTCACCTCTGGCCAGGGAAAATAACCAAATTGCCCCTGTGCCCTAATTCATGAGCATGCATCTCGATCTTTGCATTTAGTCTTGCATAGTCCATGTCTAAGTCATTTTTTTAGAGTTTTTACACATTTAGGCACTTATCCATGCATTTCATATCTGTTTTCCACACGTTTGTATCCCCATTTGCCGAGCCGGCATCTTATGCCTTTCCTTCATGGATTTCTTTCTTCACTTTGTCCTTAGGGTCTCTTATCTATTATCCGATTTGATTGGCTTTAATCCTACATTTAAGATATTTGATTTGATTTGGATTTCATCGCCCGAGGGCGTACATTAACAGGCCTAAGGGCCGACATTGTCCCCATTACGGATTATTTTTCCTTTTTTAAGTTTCATGACTTTTTCCATGATTCTGATTCACTCTGTCTTCAGAGTTTCTTATTCGATATCCGATTTGATTAGCTTTGATCCTACATTTTGGATTTTTTATTTGATTTGGATTTCATCGCCCAAGGGCGTACATTAACAGGCCTGAGGGCCGACATTTGTCCCTACCACAGATTATTTTTTCCTTTTTGATTTTCATGACTTTTTCCATGATTCCAATTCACTCTATCTTCAGAGTTTCTTATCCGATATCCGATTTGATTGGCTTTGATCCTACATTTCAAATTTTTGATTTGATTAGGATTTCATCACCCAAGGGCGTACATTAACAGGCCTGAGGGCCGACATTTGTCCCTACCATGGATTATTTTTCCCTTTTCGATTTTCATGACTTTTTTCATGATTCCGAGGACTCGGGTTGACTTGCCTTCTCATCTTTTTGATATCATTATGTTTTTCAGAAGTGTTCTTTAACAAAACATCGTCATTTCATGTGGTTTTTCGTAATTTTGTCAATTCCTGTGAATTTCTCCGCAATTCTCACACATCGTCTTGCACATCCATTTAGTCTTGTCATGGCATACATATTAGTATGATTAGAGCATGATTCAGGTTTAGCAAACATTCATCTAACCTTTAGCAAGCAATTGGATTAGAAAGACCGAGTTTCTTGAGCGTACGAGGACGCACCATGCAGCCGCACTGGACATGCGCAAAGCCCATTGAATCCACCAAAGCCCATCAAGGCCCATGAAGCCCACTTAAGCCCATCAAGCCCACCAAAGCCCATGAAGCCCACCAAAGCCCATGAAGCCCACTAAAACCCATGAAGGCCCATTAAGTCCACCAAAGCCCAAGTAATCCACCAAGGCCCATCAAAGCCCATGTAAGCCCACTTAGGCCCATGAACCAGCCATTTCTTCAACCCATTTCTTCTTTTTCTTTTTCAAAACTAACCAACCACTCCTTCAGCCATGATCCAGCCACGACCCATTCTTCCTCAATTCTCATCTCATCCAGTCGTCTCACCACGTTGCCCATCAGCAGCCAGGTTTGAGCCTTCCACGAACCAGTGCCACCAAATGCATCATCGCTAGCTCGGACGGTCGTTGATCACTGTCAGCGCGCGGGCAGGCAAGATGGATGGTGCGGGGGACAGCATTGTGGTTGCGGGCGTTAGTTTGTTAGGAGGTTGATGGGATTCTGTTACGGGTTGTTGGTTTGTTACAAGTTGTCGTTGGAGCTTCACCTATAAAAGGAGAAGCGGTGTGAAGAAAATAGAAAGGGAAAGGAACGAGAGAGAAAAAACAGAGAGAAAAAAACCAAAAAAGAGAGAAGGAGAAAGCGGGAGAGAAAAAGGAGAGAAGAGCGAGAGAGAGGAGGTTCACAGAGATCCGATGAACTACGAAGGCAGTGCACGGAGGTACGCCCTCCTCCAACCTCATTTAGCTTCGAATTTAGTTTCCTAGAGCTTCCTTAGTCTTTCTGGATCGTTTCCAATCAAGTCAGAGGCCTCCTCTGGTCGGAGTCGCTCCTCGGACCTCGCCATCACCGTTTTCCGATGATATAGGTGGGGGTGCTGGTCCAGGGCTTGTCCCTGGTCCTAGAAACCTAGGTCTACCTCTGCTAGCCTACCTCTTGCTTTTCCGCCCCTCCAATTCCCATTCTGATCGCTGCGGAGGTCTCCACCAGAGGATCGTCGGAATCGCGATGTTTCGCCGTCGCCGGAGATGATGATCGGAGCCAGCACAGGAACACATGCCTCTAGCCACTCTGCGTCGCTCCGAGCCTCCAAAAAGCTTCCATGGCATGCCCTCAGTACTCCTGAGCCTTTAGATCCACGCCACGACCTCTGAAACACGCCGGTGACCTCGCTCGCAGGAGGAAAAGACGTCGACGGCAGGTGGAGCTCCCTTTCACATCATCATCCACTATACTCACTTCTGGAAGAAGAAAAAGGCTCCTCTCGATGCTCTGAAGCCTCCGTGACCTCCGGATCGCCGTGCCGTAGCTCCAACGGTCTCCCTTCTTTCCCGACACCGTCGCCGAAGTGCCTCAACGGTGAGGTAGGTGGGAGGCCCGCTCCCACCATTGGAACCTCAATCCAAGCTGTTGGATCTTCTCCCCTCTTCTTCTTCTTGCTTCCTGAGATCATACCACGGGAAAGCCTCTGATTGCCTCTCCGGCGGTCGACGACGGTGGAGCTCCGTCGCCGACGGCCGCTGTTGTCATTTTCTTTTAAAAAAATTTAAAAATATTTTTTTATTTTAATAAACTTCTGAAATTTCTGATCTGTTACAGTCCTTTTCTTTATTGCAAATAGGTCCTTTTCTTGCATTTAGGTCCTGAATCATTTTTCATAAATCGTTTGAATAAAGTTTTAACTGAAAATATTGCATTATGCTCCCTGAACATTCAAAATAATGTTTTCCTGGTTTAAAAGTTTAGCAAAAACCCCCATAGTATCTTTTTATGCATATTTTCTTTGGTTAATTTGCATTTTAGCCCCTGAACTTCTCAGAAATCATTCTGAATGCATATTTTTCTAAATAAATTGCTTTTAAACCACTGAACTTCACAAAAACTCTTATGAATACATTCTTTTTCTAGTTAAATTGCATTTGAGCCCCCACACTTTACAGATTTCACACTGAATGCCTGTTTTCTAGGGTAACTTTACTGTTTTGCCCCTGAAACTTTCATGGATCCTTTTTTCTTGCATATTTTACCCTGAATTTCCACTGAATTGCTTTAAATGCAAGTTTTAGTGGCAGAATTGCATTCTAAACCCTAGGAAACACCAATTTGGCCAGAAATACACATATTTGTACATTGGACCCCAGATTTCCTCATAATTGCATGGAATGTGTTTTCCTATGTATTTTTGATGATTTGGGCTTCAGAATTTCAATTTTTATTCAGAATTTGGGTTTTTTGCACAAAGGCCCCTGGAATTCGTATTTTTACAATCACACATGCATTTTGCACATTTTGTCGCACTTTTTCATGCAGTTATCTTGCCTTTTCTTCTTTACTTTGCAAACATTTTTCCATCTCTTTTCAAGCTTGATTTTCTCGCCGTCTCCCAGATTCTTTCCAATTTTCGCATCTTTAGGTTTGATTTGGCTTTCCATCGCCCGAGGGCATACAGTAAAAGGCTTAACAAAGCCGACATGGTCCCGAAAAGTGGATTATTTTCCCCTTTTTGATTTTCTCGGATTTATCCAAAATTTTCGTTGGTTTGCAAGACGCTTTCCGAGAATTTCTCGATTTTCACGATTTTCCTCATCGCCCATGAGCATACAGTAATGCGGCTTTCTCGATGCCTACATTTGTCCCTTGAATTAACTTTTTCCCTTTATTTCATTTCTTCTCTTCGATTTGGCATGTTTTCAGTCATCTTCAGCATGAGCATTTAGAATAAGCAAGCACACATTTAGTAGACCCTTGACAAATAGGAAACCTAGAAAGACCGAGTTTTCTCGGGCGCATAGGGGTGCTTAGCTCCTTCTCCATGCGTAACCAGAATCCTTATCCTTTCTCTGGCCCGCATTCATTTGTACATTTTATTCATTAGGCACGGAGCACACATGTTTTCTGCATCTTGTTTGCTTCTTGGTTTTCTTGCGTGTTTGGTTTTCCTCGTCTTTCCATTAAAAGACTAGGTGGCGGCTCATTTCCTTATCCTTTCTCATCTTTCCTTGGTGTTTCTGAGTCTAGTCTTCTTCTCCGGATCAACCATCTTCGTCGTGACCATATCGGGACTCCTCGCGTGCTTCCACGCACCCGGTAGAGGAGAGTCGTGCAGGGTTCCACTGGCATGGTCACAGGAACTGGCGACTCCGCTGGGGATAACCAGATTCTAGCTTTCATTCTGATTTCCTTATTTGCCTTTGGTCCATATACATTGTGTTTGTTTCCTTGTTCTGTTTGCTTGTACATAGTTGACTGAACATGCTTTTCTTGCATCTTTTTACACTGTTTCTATGCCACCGCACATGCACATGACTTAATTCATGCTTTGTTTGTCGATACTTGCTTTTATTCACCTACTTGTGAGCACTACACCAGCACATGCCATGTTCATGCCTTTTGCTTATTGTTTGACTTTTTTTTGGATGCCATGATTGTGTGTTTTTCCTTTTGAATTTGCCATGATTAGGAGAATAGATACATGTTTGCCTCCCTATCTGGCTAAAATATAACACACAATCTCATATGAACAAATAATAAGGCATAACTAGAGACAAATGATCACAAATCCCTATGGTTTAATAAAACGCAAGTAAAAGACACAAAAGCATATCGCATGATGGATCATATAGGACATGCATCTTCTCTTCTCGGTCACCCACAGTTTACGAAGGACAATTCTAGTAGCCAATTCTATAGCTTTAGCGTAGGACGTGTTGCTAGTTTGTCACCCCTTGTCTGGGGTCGTGTCAGTGCTAGCAGAGGGTACAACTCCATGCTACTGCAGGAGACGAGGCCACCAACGCACCACCAGTTCACTACCTGCGCTTCGGCCAGGATTTAGAATGGGGACCTACTTTTCTGACCAGAGTCAAAACCCAAACCCGTGAGTGCGTCCCACATGGTCAACCCCATGAAGGACATGCATGGTGAGAGAGAGCATGTTAGTAGCATTCATGTGCATGTGTGCCATTCATGCCACCTTAATAACTCGCATTTGTCTTTGCGTCGTTGTCCACGTTCTGATACCTGTTTCTCTTGCCTATTTTCTTAAGTACTTTGTTGCGAGGTCCTCAACTAGGAGCTCAAGTGTCTCCGTCGCGAGCGGCTTCCCGTGGTTGTTTTCTCCTGCCTCTTCCGAGCTATTGGTCACTTTTGACAGTAGTTCGTCTTAGAGTTCGTGTGTTTGTCCTTTACCGCAGCTCCTTTTATTTCGCTTGCGGTTAGCCATGGCCCCGCAGACCCACAAGCCTCCGGTTATTGTTCTGAAGGGGGTCCCACGCTCAGATCCTCCTCCTCTCACTTTGGTCGCTTCTTCTTCTCTCTGTGCGTCCCGATTTGGGAATCATAGAGGATCCTTATCTCCTTTTCTGGGACAGCGGCGAACACAAGTCGGTCTAGGGCCTGTCACTGATTCAACTACGGTAACTACCACGTGGGTCCCAGAAATTCTTGCCAGCTGCACCCTATTCCTTGGGCCCTCTTGTTTCAGGAGATCGATCGGCTGCGGTATCATCTATTTTAGGGGCCATTCCTATTACACTCTTGCCCTCTGATCTATCTTTCGATGGGTCTTCGGCCAAACAGGCTCAGTACCTGAGAGCTTTGGCCCGAGGGTTCGAGCACATGGCCCATTCTCTTGATCATGTTGAGAGTCCTCCTCTTTTGACCTCTGAGGTTCCAATGCAGACCATTATAGCATTGCAGGCTCACCTCACTACTTTATCGCCCATACCGTCGCCTGAGCATCACACCGCCCCGACGATGGGGGCGTTATCTCTGCCTCTTGCACCACAATTGCCTTGGTCACAACATGCATCATAGTCATTTAGAAATCAACCCGTTAATTGTGAGAGAGTACAGCATTTCTCGAGTCCGCCACCTGGAGCTGTACCGGTGCCGCAGCTGTTGCTCTCGCACTCAACACCACACACAACACAGTGTAACCATGCCGGTGATAGCCTCGGGCTTGGCACGAAAGGCCAAATGCGCGAGGATCAGCAAAGTCACGGCAAAAATAAAAATAAAGTGCAGGAGTCGCCACCTAGTCTATTAAAATGGAAAACGAGGAAAACCATTTAAAAACATTCAAATCATGCAAAATAAGCCAAATGGAAAAGTAGGTCATAAACCATAAAATTAGGCAAGGATCCCTGTTACGCACGAGGAAGGGGTTAGGCACCCTCATGCGCACGATAAATCGGTCTTTCTATGGGTTTCTCGTTTGCTTATATGAAATGTCGACTTTTTAGCCTTTTCTGTACGCCCGAAGGCGATATGCCATGCCATGCTAAGTGAGTAGTGTCTTATGCTAAAATAAGGGTGCATGGAGTGCAAGGTGTGTCCTAATGCTCAGAAGTATCGCTCATATAATGGGTCAAACATTGATGCAAAAATATTGCATAAATAAGATCAAGGATCTAAGTATTTTGAGCGATTTTCATCCTTACTTTACTACAGGCCAAATGTGATCTAACATGCATAAAAAGGATTGAAAACAGAGTTGGGTTTTCCTGATATATCCAGGAAGAAAACCAAAAAAATCCAGAAGCAAATCAAAACAAGAAATCACGCTAAAAACTATGCGAAAGCTGCTGTGTGCTATTGAAAACAGGCTGATGTGCCTATTTGATGCGCCAGATTGGTGCTCCAGTCTGGTGCGGCACCTATGTGCTCTTGTGTGGGACAAAAAGATGTGCCAAAGAAAATACAAAAATCTATGCAGTGCAATGTCATATAAATGCATTCCAGAAAGTTATGCAATGTAAATTCTTTGCAAACTCGGAAAACATACTTTATAAATCTAAAAAAATGCAAGTATGAGAAGATTTAGGGACCTTGTGCTCAAGGGCTAATAGCCTCACACAAGATCACACACTATTCATGCTAAATGAATGCAACAAGGTCAGCCATGTCTCCTGGATCATAGGCTGATGCATAGATTCTCCATATTGGAGCAAAGGGCAATCAGCCTACCAGAACTTAGCCATGGGCTGAAGATACAAAGTGTAAAACAACTTAGAAAACAATATCATTTGAGGTTGAAATCATGCATGCAAAATCATGAAATATCAGAGAATCAGCACTAAAAGAATCAAACTCAAAGTCATCCGAGAAACCATACAGATGGGGATGCAAAAGAGGATGATCTGCTCTCTAGCTAGTCTGGTGCACCAGAATGGTGCGCTAGAGTGGTGCTTTGGTTTGGTGCGCCACTCTGGTGCTCCAATTTGGTGTGCCAGAATGATGCTCCCCAGAAATCCTGAATCAGACTGCAGTCTGGTTCAGAATCTGGTTCAGAATCTGGTCCAGATTTCAGAGATAAGTGATTTTCTTAACCCAGATTAGTTTATACAAATGATAAGAGACTAAAACATGATGAAACAGTAACAAATGAATATCGTTTATCATTTAATTCCAAATCATATCAAATCATGGGTTCATGGCTGAAATACTTGCATGGGGTTCTAAAAGATATAATAAAACATGAATGAGTGAACTTAACAACCATATGTAAAAGATGAATGTACGAAGACTAGATTTGTTGCATATTCCCTAGCTGTACGTGCATGAATCATGGATCCTAGTGTAAAGAAATAGAGAAGAAAAACCACTCATAGGAATTATATGATGCAAATTTTTATCATATAGATCTTACATGGTGTAATTATCTCATCATGAAACTCTCATGTAAACAACAAGAAAAATCAGATTATATGTGATTTGCATGACATGTTTTATCTAGTGCAGGAATTAAGTAAAAATAAAAAGATGGATGGTGGACCTACCTTGTCCAAGGTGTTCCGTCTTGAAAGATCAAAGATAATAGGGTCCTTGTTGCTTTGGAAGGGCTGGAGATGCTTCAGAATACAATATAATGCTTGAGAGAAACGAGATTGGGTTGTAGAAATCAGGAGATAGCTTGCACTAAATCTCTCTTAGAGAGCTGGATAGCTTGATCAGGGGTCCCAAATGGCTACCTATGGGGGTCCTTATATAGGATTTCTCAAAGGGAACTCCTATGGAATGCAGGCAGCCTCGTAAACGAAGAGCCTGGTGCAGATTGCAAAGCATATCCGCTGGTGAAGGTTACAGACATGGGAGGTGGAAAGCCAACAGTCAGCAGCCTGAAAAGGGGCTGTGCGCCAGCTTAGTGTGCCAAGTAGGTGCGCCAGTTAGGTGTGCCACCTTGGTGCACCAGCTAAGTGCGCCACTTCTGTGCTCCTGCTTGGTGCTCCAGCTAGGTGCTCAACATTGGTGCTCTAACTTGGTGCTCTCCCCTACCTGTCTGGATTTCTAATTGGGTTGCAGGCCTGCTGTAAGTTTGTGGTCGGTTTAGCTGATGGGATTAGGTTTGCCACATCCAAAGCAACATCTGGAAAATTTATCTATGAGTCACCTCAAAATCGGGGTGTCTACACACAGCATATTCAGAACTCACCTCAGCATCAGGGTCAAGTTCCAACACGTAGGTCATCACCGCACACTAGGAGCACACCACCCACTGTCAAGCTAGTGCATCTCGTCACATTGGCTCAACAAGGACAGCAACTTAAGGAGAAACGAGGCCGTCGCGTTGAAAGTGACTATACTCCACTGGGCGAGTCGTTGAGCGCTGTTTTTCCTCGTGTTGTGTCACTTCTGAGACTCCCGGATCTACATCCCCCACCAACTCCACTCCCTCTGTGGTACGACGCAAATGCATACTGCAATTATCATCAAGCCCCAGGGCATTCGACTGATAAATGCTACACTCTACGGGAAGTCATACAAACTTTGATCGATAGTGGGACTATTGTTGTTAACACACGAGGCATAGCACTCGCATCCATATCCTCATCATCACCAGCATCTAGTTCAGTACACATTACACATCCACCCACCATCGTTGAACCGGTGCATCTCGTTGCGTCAGTTCGGCAAGGGCAGCAACAACGGCAGAGGCGGCCTCGCCATAAGGAAAGAGACTTCACCCCACTTGGGGAGACGTTGAGCGACATCTTTCCCAAAGTTGCGCCATTCCTGCGGCTACCGGAGATTCGCCCGCCACCGAGCCCATTTCCTAGCTGGTATAAGGTTAACGTGTTCTGTCAATACCATCGCGTACGTGGACATTCGACAAACAAGTGTCACACTCTCCGGAATGCTGTTCAGAATTTGATTGACAATGGAAGCACTGTCGTCAACACACAGGAGGCAGCCCACACACACGCCTGCACACACACCTGCACACACGTGCACACCCTAGAATAGCCGACCTTACCGTGTCTGAGCCTGCAAGCTCCTAGGATACTAGAACCTTAGGGGTTTTCCCCTCTCTCCCAGTTTTTCCTGGGGAATCCATCAGGCCTCTTTTTTCTTATCTTGTCCTCTCTCTACTTCTGTTTGGCAGCACATGTGTATGCCACTCCTGTTCTTCCCCATTTTCCTAGTTTGTCCTCTTGTCTTTTCTCAGTTCTGTCCGGCGACACTCATGTGTGTCACTCTTGTTCTTGTTCCTTTGTGGGGGGCCTAACCTAAAGTTTGCCATGTGCGGATCTAATCTAGCACGTGCAAATACCCTAGATCAAGTGGGAAATAGCCGTCACAGTAGCAGTCAATTCCAAATGAGATATAGTCCTAAGGACACCAGCAGATTCAACATTCAAATGGACAGTCTTAGTTCCAATAATAGTTGTGATAGCTTTTGTTACACCTGCCTTGACTCCAATTTCCAGTGGCACTACTAGGAGTTTC
This sequence comes from Posidonia australis, assembly GCA_024699735.1. NCBI lineage: Eukaryota > Viridiplantae > Streptophyta > Magnoliopsida > Alismatales > Posidoniaceae > Posidonia > Posidonia australis. The sequence goes on from JAMKQA010000119.1 coordinate 40,151, forward strand.
TTTGAACCCCGTTGGCATCGACAAACAGCAACGACAAGGACTGGAGTTGTATCCTTTCTCTTTGTTCACTGTTGTTTTCTCTTTTTGCATCATCATATACCAAAACACAAAAAATAGAAAAGCACAAATGTTGAAAAAAAAAAAAGGAAAAAGAAAACAAACACAAAAGAAAAAAAAACATCAAGAAAAGAGGGTAGTTTGCTTGTCAATAGCATTCTGCCCAATGATGAAAAATTGGAAAAGCTCGCCAATGTCAGAATGGATTATCCCTCCTCAGTTGTCACTACTTAGATGACCAAGTTAGCAAGGGAGCCACCGAGCATCAATGCCAAATGAAATGTCCAAGCTCCGCAAGAATCCTGTGTAGGATCGAATAGTTCCTCTAGAGGGGGGGTGAATAGAGAATTAACACTTTTTAATTTACTTATATCAGTTTTTATGGATGAATGAAAAATTGCATGTAAGGAGTTTATATTGTACGTGTAACTAACTTAAC